>CM042228.1:24631683-24861683 GCA_023566465.1 Cottus gobio | reverse complement strand
GCATATCATGTAATCTGTCATGATACGAAGGTGGTGTAAATAGGGACTAACATCCAACCTGCCAGGCAACCACTGATCCAAAAAAAGAATCTATGAACGGCCCAACCAACAGAAGTTACTTCATTGATTTCTCTCTCTCTCTCTTGCCGTATCGTCACATCTGCCAGCTCTCAAAAACATGTAATAATCGCAGAAGAAAAAAGATATATGAGCCGCAAAAGGTTTCGCAGCGTTTGCACCCCAACCCCCCCACCCCTTCACCCCCCGCAGACACCAGAGGAGGGCCAGCTTTAGCGGTATTGCAGCAGACCTCTAGTTATCTCCCAACATTAACACTTTCCTAAATTAAAGGGATGCACCCTCTGTGAAACGCCACTTTAACTTCCTCCCGTACATGCAGACCCACGCGTTTCTCTGACTCCCACACACAGATTCACACAGTCCAGATTACAGGTTGAACCAGGCCATGACCAAGAAGCTATTTTCTACATAAGAAAAACGATGGTGAAGCCAAACCAAGCTGCTCCAACCAACAGCTCCCTCTCGCTCTCGCTCTCTCTCTCTTTGGCAACATCACGGTTTATGTCAGGGAGACAGAATCTTTAGCTTGTCTCTGTATAAACTCTACTCTCTTTTAAGGTTTCCGACCATGATATTATAAGGCAAATGAGTAAGTGCTTACATGCTGTTAAAGACTAGTGCCGAGCGGCGAGAAGCCCCAAGCTGGTGATTACTGAGCTCTAAAGCACTCCAGTTCAGCAGAAGATCACGTGTGTGTGTGTGTGTGGGGGGGGCATCAAACTTATTCAACAGCATCACAATCTGAGTAATTACAGTTTGCTCATGTGAATTATGTGTTTTTTAAAATGGGGTTAGAACTGGGTCGAGAGAGATGGTAATTTTGGATCTTGGATCAGACGAAGATGGCACAGCAGACATGAGCCGAGCGGCAATGACAGGGTTATGCTCCTCCTTTGACTTGAAATGACTTTATTTCAGAATGCGCGGTAGCATTCGACCAGGCTGTCTGCGGCCTCTCCATTAGTTGTGGTATGTCTCGGTAGCGCTCTTCATGTAGAACTGATTAGGAGCACAATGTGCCAATAGCCCCGGGGTCTTGCAGCCCTTGTTTGGGCTCACTAATTGTCTTTGAACAACCTACTGACACTCTCGAGCATGTCTGGGAACAAAGCAGAGGTGGGCACACACAAAGAGAAAAGAAAGTAATGCTGTTGGATGAGTCTTTTGTCGTTTGTAGCCGTCGGGCACGGTCCACTCGCCGATCCGTGTGGACACAGTAGGGAACAGGAGGACTACTCCCACACCAGCCCATACATATGGAAATGCCCTTCCTCAAAAGTGCCGTTAATTGTACTTTAACTGGGTTGCAGTGTAGCCCTAACACTTCTACTGACGTAGAAATGCAGAGCTACTGTGATGCAAATCACGTGAGCGTACCATTTAAATGATCTGAAAGAAATGCTGTAAGTTGTGCCAGACAGAATTTACATTTTCCAGCCACGGCAATGGGGGCTGGAAAGGTGGAGGCTACAGAGATGGGAAGTGTGCTATCTCTACCTATCTGCCTGTCACACCCTAACACCCAGAGGAGCTGAATGAAGCGACGGTTGTCGAGGACAAAGGTTCACTAGTTGGAAAAAGGAACAGTAGGCATCATGCTCAGTGGAGATACAATGGTAGAGGCATATCTCATTCAGTCACTGATTTTGTTTTCTTCACAAACTTCCATGACTGAAAGAACATAGACGCAATATAAACAGAATGAAGGAGCTTCAGCCCCCAAAAAAGGTGAGAAAGGGTCAACCTCTCAGTTACACACAGAAATCCCATCTCACCCACTAAACATTTTTTGGATCAAGTAATAAACAACAGATGCCACACACTGATAGACGACCTCTTCTTTCACATCCTTTACGATCAGCAACCTTTCACTCTGACCCACGGAAGCCACCACGGCTGTGTCACTTTACCAGGCTCTTGCTATCGTTACAGACACATTTGGTCACATAATAGCAATAATAGCAGTGAAGAGGTTCCAGAAGAGAAGGGAGCCCCGTGTTGATGTCAGCCTGCTCATCACAACCATGTTAAGAACTCATTACTGACTCGAGGCGCCACAGAAACAGCCCCTCTACTCCTCGTGCCAAAAACGTCATTCAGCGAATAGGAGCAGATTGTACTCAACATTCACCCCAGATTATGTCTACCAGGAACTGAAATGCAGACCAAATAGATTATAAACATAATGGTTTGGGGCTGAAAGGTTGCTTTTCGACCAGTTGAGGACTCGGACTTCAAGACAAGCAACACACGGGCACTCCTCATCAACCAGGCAGCACTTGGTACTTTACTGTACGCCTGGACTTTTACCACAGCGCCTGTGAATGTGACGCAGTGGTGACAATACTAGGTCAGATGTGATGTATTGGCCCTGTTTGTGGAAGTTGCAGCATCCACTTGAAGACCTTGACACCAGCCATTAGTCTTGTGTGAGTAAGACCTTGCACAGACTAGAAAGGACGTACACACAGTTTTTTTTCTGTCCATTTTACACACACACACACAACATCCCACGCCCATGCTGAGAGCCTGACCCCCCCCCCCCCCTGCTGGCATCTAACAGTGGGCACTACATCACTGTCAGCGTTCAGACCACCAGGGAACGGCTCCGGGCCACTCTCCTCTTGTAGCGCCAGGCTCTGAGCTCCTCTGGGGCCCAGCCCAGTCGCTGAATTATGGCCAAGCTAGAGAGGCATATTGTAGTGGGGAGATGTTCCAATTTGTTGGCCTTTTACAGAAAACCGACAGGTACAAATGGCCCGGGCGCTGGCTAGAAATCGGTCCTTCACGTGTCATTTTAACTGTGCTAAAGGCCTGAGGGATTTGGAGCTCACTGACAAACACACGCACACATCGTAGGAGTAATCATATATTGTCTGAGCTCCACAAGGAGTCTGATGGGATTACCATCTACACATGTGAAATATTCAAACAGAACAAGTGAGTGCTTAAATGTATGCCTTTTGGCCCAAATAGTTGTATTTTCCAGATGTATTTTACGGATCCTTTTGTCCGATATTTGAATGTCATTTCAAAATCCCATACAGCCGTTTTGGAACTGACTTTTAAATCATCAATTGTTCCTGTAATACATATTCCATTTTACAACCCACCCAGAAAACTTAAGCGGCGTTGGTGCCAGAAATGGTTTTGAATGAGAGAGGGTGTCACATTTTCCCAAACAAGTAATGGAACTCAAACCTGTCATAGATTCATACAAGGCGATGGCTTCTACAACCTATGAGCACCTCCAGAGGCCGCAATACATCCATCCCAGGAAAAGAGCAAAGGCATTCTTCACGCCACAGGGGGTCCCCATGCCTGGGAGAGACAGACAGAGGTCGTAGGTTGAGCTCCGCTCTTACAACAGTCACCGGTGGCTGCCACAACATGCGGCACCGTGTCAACGACGGCCGTCAGACAGGGCTTGATCTGAGCTGCCTGAAAAGATGAAGGGCAGTAAAGAGGAGGTGTGTGTTGACACTTTCTCTGTTTTTTCTCTCTAACACATGGGTGTGCAAATACACATTTAAGATGTAAACTGTGATACCTCTGGGTCGCTGGATTGTTTGGGCTAACTCCCAACACAAATCCAAGAAGTCTCCCGAGCTTATCCAAAGCCACAGAGAAAGAGACAAATGTTACCACATACACATTTGATTAGTTTCTGATATTTAGTAAGCATTTGCACTCTCAGAAACTCACGAGGATTAAAGATATGTTACAGTGAAAATATGATGGGGTGGCTGTGTCTTTATGCGATCACAAGATCGCCAGCTCGACCCCTCAATCCTCCAGTCCGCTTGTTAACTGCTCCTCGAGGGCTTTACAGCAGCCCACTGCTCCTAATTGCTTTGTAACGTGCCTATATATGTATGTAAAGTGAAACTGAGTTTAAGTTTGAGGAAAGAGGAATCTCTGTTGCCTGCAGAGTCCAATCAGACTGATGCATTCTGATGCATCTCGTTTCATTTAGTTGCGACACGACGATCTACTCTAAACAGTCCGCTGACTCATTCTGAATGTGGCCTCTGCTGTGTGAAAAGAGGGATAATTTGAGATGGATTATTTCATAACAACTGGATAGCATGCACTGAAAAGTCATCAAATGGCACCGCACATGGGGTATCAACCCGAGGAAAAGTGATCCCATGAATGCACCTATTGGTCAGTCTGACCGAGGTCAGTTTCCCTGCAGCCCAACCTGTCTCTGACCTGGCCTGAAGGGGCTTGGAAAAGGTCACAGTAACGGTCACGGTCGGCTCGGCCTCAACGTGACGAGCCAGCCTGTCGCGGGGTGTATCCAACACTCAAACGGTTCAGGTCTGAAGACCTGACATGTGAGTAACGACCTACGTGCTATTTATAGCAGTCATACAGGGAAACTTAAAACAAACTTCCATCTTGTCCTATACAACACTTGGACGCACAAATTACAACGTCTTGGGTAAAGCTTCATAGCCAGCGGACAACAAAATAAAAGTCCCATATTCAGATATTGTATTTCGCTCAAATACTAGCTAGTTCCAACTTCACCCATCTGAGGAGTTGCTTCTTTTTCTGTGTTATATGAGTGTCAACTGAACATCTTTGGGTTTAGGACTGTTGGTCCCACAGATATTGCAATTTGAAGATGCAATCTTTTTGTAGTACTAAAAATCTATATTTTGCCCATTTGTCTACTGCACTTATTGTTCATTTGCGAGCTGCAAACAGGTGTCAACATGCTGATGACATTCTGAGGCTCTACAGTGTGACTATTTTTCTCACAGGCCCAGCAGCGCAGGTCTCAGACCTGCCCTCGTCACCCCAAGGAGAAGAAACCTATCCTGGGAAGGGGGCTTGGAGGACAGAGGGGAGCAGTAAATCACTTGCCGCCTCTGCATTCACACGAGTGGCAAGCCGCTCTGAACCTTCACTACATACTAAGAACCTGTGAGGGTCCAGGTTGACACCAGCCGCACCCCCCCAATATCCACGAGCTGAGAGGATTGGGGTCAACGAGCAAAGCGACCCTCAAAAGAAGAAAGAGAGAGGACTCCCACCCCCCTCCATTCCTCTTACGAATCAGTGCGCATTACATGTGAAACATCTCTTCCATGCTAAAGACACAACACATGAGTGTTGCGCTTCAACGAGGACACAGAGAGTGTAATTAAAAAGCAGCAAATAACACCATGTTCAATTAATGAGGGTTTAAAGTAGAAAATCCCTCTCTGCCAGTCATCCGTTCGGCCCTGCTCTTAATACCATCCCGCTCTGGTCTTCATCTAAACAGCTGAATCCCTTCCATCTGCTTGGCCGGGGCCAGGGTGCATGTTAAAAAAAAAGAAAAAGGCTTGATCCAGTAGCCGGTGCTGAAACCTCTGCTGGTATTAACGAGTGGGGTCAAGTCCCAAAAAAAACAAACTATTTCAGACACTTTCCTTTCCCTTTTCTCCTCTTTTCTTCTGCTCTGTTGAAAGGAGACAATGGCATGAAGTAAGAGGAAGCTTTTTTCCCTTCTCCCGCTCTCACCCCATTTCTCCTCTAAAGCCCTTTGATATAAACAGTCCATCTCTCCAAGTCTCTATAAAGAGACCATCCAGCCTCCCTGGGAGTTTCCACCCCAGACAATGAATTCACATTATTCTTGCACAACACATTCTATCTGTAGTGCTGCGCTCCCAGCCCGGCCCAGTCATTCAGTATTTCACCCTCTTTGCAATTCTCTCTCTCTGGTGTTTTCCTGCATTTCCCTTGTTGTCTTCTTCTTCTTCTTCTTCTTCTTCTTCTTCTTCTTCTTCTTCTTCTTCTTCACCATTATTTTTAATCCCACCTTAATCTCTTTCTCGAGCCCACCACTGCATTGGGCTGGCTTGAATGGCTCTTTCCTCATTTGTACTTAATCCAAATATTCTGTGGGGAAGCCGAGATGAAAAGCGAGGGTCAACTGCTTTCGTTGTTCTAAGCCTCACAGCAGTCCAACAGCGCAAACACAGAGGGATGCGCTGAGAAACAGAAAGCAGAGGGGAAAGGCCCAGAAAATGTGTCATCTTTCATTTTCCTCAGATGTTGCTCATCTGCCAGTGATATAACAACATGAGTCCACCTAACAGGCAGAGTGAAAGTCCGACCGACCAACAAAAAAGTAGGCAAAAGCTTGTGAGGAGTAAAAAATAGATCAAAGTGTTCCCATTCAAATGCAATCATGAGCCAATCACATTGTGTTCTCACAGCGCTTTTAAGAGGACGGGTCAGCGCTGTTGTGTTGTGAGTGGGAGCTAGCCTAATGAAAGGGACAATGTGAAGATTAGCAGTGCCGACGAGGCGGCTCAAACTTCGCCCTGGCTTTAATTGCTGCAACAAGAGGCGATGTAGAGGCAGGGCAAACGGAGGACAAACGAGCCGGGCAGAGCCCAGGCGGAGGAGGCAAGAGGAGGCATGGACGCCTGCATGATGAATGGAGGTATGGCTTTTATGGAGGTGTAGTGTGTCCATCTGGTCCAGGCTGGTGTGGGATGTGTCAAGGAATGTGTGTGTGTGTGTGTGTGTGTGTGTGTGTGTGTGTGTGTGTGTGTGTGTGTGTGTGTGTGTGTGTGTGTGTGTGTGTGTGCTGGTGGGCCAGAGGGTCCAGACCCCTCATAAACCACAAATGAAAGGACATAATCGTGTAATTTGTGGAGTTGACAATGATACAATCAACATAACTGAAGTCCCAATATTGCATCACTGATATTCTGTGATTGCTTGTTTTTTTTAACAGTTAATATCAAAGCCAGTGACGTAAAGTGGGCTTTACCCAGCATGCCGTTTGGTGGTGTAACCATAGACCGTATGTAAGAAGTAGACACATGGGTTTGTGGACTGCTGTTTGGAAGCCTTGAGTTTGTCATTTTGGAAGTTGCCATCTTGGTTTTGTGACAAGAGAGGGTGGAGCTAAGCCCAACCAACACTGTACAGGACATTTTAGGGGATCAGAATCGCAGTGGGTTTGATGTCTGAGGAAATCTAGAAATAGCAGTAATCAAACCTTTGCAGGGATTCACGAACAATGGCAATGACATGGATGAAGACCCTTTCCCACGAGGCCACTCGACCAGTTCTGCACTTATAGGCAATCATACAGTTAGTGCTGGTGTGTACAGCTGGACTTGTGGGACAGTGAGACTGTTCACCATGGCCCTTTCAAAGCCAGCAATGATCAATGTTCTTTCCATAGATGCACTGTCTGCAAAAAAACTATTGAAGGAGCTCGTCTTCCTCAGACTGTCCTTCATCAATACACCGGGTGTTCTCCCACATGTGTGCTGCCACCACAGTAAACAGTCCAACTGAATGGTGCTGTACCGTCAGCAGTGTAACATTTCTCTCCTGCTCTTCTCCTTTCATTCTTCAATTCTCTTTTTTTCCCTCACTCCTCTCAACCTCCCGATGTTCAAAGAGGTGCTTCACAAAGCACGAGAAACAGATGCTTACACTCATGAGTAATGATGTCATGTTAGCGTTCACCCATATAACCACGGTCTGCTCTGTGCAGACGATGATGCAGCACAACGACCGGGGCGTTACAGGACAGGCGGCTTTCAGGGCACCAAGGTACGGTAAAAACATCCCCATTAGCATGTTCACTTAAAATAGTTTGGAAATGTTTCATCAAACCACGTAATTCACACAACATAAACGTTTGAGATTCCTCGAGACCCGAGAAGCCACCGGCAGACACTCACCAGTCCGGAGCAAGTGGAGATGGCAGCAGAGGAGCTCGACAGGTTCCGGACAACTCCCTGATACAGGCAGTTGTGAGACCCAGCGCTATCCATCGTCGTGGCGATGCCGTCCGAGCCCAGCGTTTGCACGGTGAACCCCGGGCCCACCACAGGGGACGGATGCAGGTCCAGGTGCATGTCCTGCCCGAAGGCCGAGAGCCTGTAGTGCAGCGAGGAAGAGAGGGACCTCCTGCTGCGGTGGCTTCGCCGGGTCACATCGTGGGTCAGGTATCCGCCCTCAGAGTCCACCTCCACGGGGGTCACAAACACGTAGTCTGAAGAGAGTGGGACATTAAGGAGAGTGACATGAGAGAGACAACATCTCACACTCAGACACTGAGCATGATCATATGTGTCAGTGGGAGCCAGAGGTTGTGATGAAATCATGCCGGTGTCATGGTGTTCCAGACCAATGAAGCACTAAAATCACGTATTTATGAACTACACGTCGATAAAACAGAAGCACTTAGAGATTCCACAGTAAAAGCAGAAATATAAAACAAACTCCATCAGGGGGTTTAACTGTTTCCTCTCTCAGCATCTGACTATCTGTCTTTCATGGAGTGAGTGGGAGGATCGGGATGCTTTCGCCACACGCAGATAACACCTTGTCCCCTCAGTAGATCAAAGCTCATGGAGCAAGTCACCTTCACTTGTTGCCTTCGCTTCTCTGGGTCAAAGCAGCCCACAGGGAATCCCTGATGTCACAGGGCTGTGACTCACAGACACTGAAGCAGCGTCACATTATGAAGACCCAGCATTTTTTTTTACCTAATAAGCATCCCAATTAAAAATGGCATTTTAATATTCCTAATTGCTTCATTGGAGACCGTCTATTTGAATCACAGGTCCCATCGCAGGTCCCATCGCAGGTCCCATCGCAGGTCCCATCACAGGTCCCCATCACAGGTGCTATCACATGTCCCATTACAGGTCCCATCACAGGTCCCATCACAGGTCCCCATCGCAGGTCCCATCACAGGTCCCCATCACAGGTCCCATCACAGGTCCCATCACAGGTCCCATCACAGGTCCCCATCACAGGTCCCATCACAGGTCCCATCACAGGTCCCATCACAGGTCCCATCACAGGTCCCCATCGCAGGTCCCATCGCAGGTCCCATCACAGGTCCCCATCACAGATCCCGATCACAGGTCCCCATCACAGGTCCCATCACAGGTCCCATCACAGGTCCCCATCACAGGTCCCATCACAGGTCCCATCGCAGGTCCCCATCGCAGGTCCCATCGCAGGTCCCATCACAGGTCCCCATCACAGATCCCGATCACAGGTCCCCATCACAGGTCCCATCACAGGTCCCATCACAGGTCCCCATCACAGATCCCCATCACAGGTCCCCATCACAGGTCCCCATCACAGGTCCCATCGCAGGTCCCATCACAGGTCCCCATCACAGATCCCGATCACAGGTCCCCATCGCAGGTCCCATCGCAGGTCCCATCGCAGGTCCCATCGCAGGTCCCATCACAGGTCCCATCGCAGGTCCCATCACAGATCCCGATCACAGGTCCCCATCGCAGGTCCCATCGCAAGTCTCATCAGAGGTCCCATCAGAGGTCCCAACACAGGTCCCATCACAGGTCCAAACACAGCTCCCATCACAGGTCCGATCAATGGTCCCATAACATCTCATTCTACTCTCTTTCTACTCACAAACGTGGGCGCATGCCAGCTGGAAGAGAAAAGCTCCAAGAGACATTGAAAGACGAGCACTCACCGTGACTTAATCCGTGTCTGTTGCTGGAGGAGTAGCCGGCCGCGGCGCTGTGTGAGCAGTAAATGTGCAGCGTCTGCAGAAGAAAGAAAGAAAGAAAGAAAGAAAGAAAGAAAGAAAGAAAGAAAAAAGCATTAGAAGAATGAGTTCTCTAAACGGGACAGGTAGCAACAGGTTAGACGCGCTGAAAGAAGTGGAAGCCGAAAACAAAAAGAAGTTGAACACAGTTTTTCTGCTAGACCCGAGGTTTGCACTCGTCTTTCATTTGGGGGATGACAGCCACTTGTCTTACTTTTCACCCGCAATCAAGAGAGGGAGCGCGCGGCCGTGCGTGCGCCGCTGCGCCGCGGACACAAATCACGCTGAAAAGAGACAAGTGCTTGTTTGTTCTGGTCCCAGCCAGACCGGTGCACAGACCGGTTCACGTGTTGGGCTTTCCAACAGTGTGTATATGCGTTTGCCACATGCCTTGATAATGTTCCAGGACAACAGGGTGGACAGGAGCTTGACTGAGCTGCAGCCGACCAGCGGGATGGGTAAAGTCCAGATCAGAAGAAAAAGGCAGTCCATGGTGATGGCACGCACGCTTCCAGCTGCGCCGTTACCTCCTAAACAAGCGCAAAAGTCGTAATAACCTGCGGTATCGCATAATGCAATATCCACGCATTGTTTAGTGGCTCTGCGCCCACCACAGACCCCCACCCGCCCCTACGCTTTGCTCGTCCAGGTGAAGTCGGCAGGTTGCAGCAGCCGGTGGTGCGCACGGACGCAGCGCGCTCTCATGAGTGAGCGTGTGAGTATTAGTGTGTGTGTGTGTGAGGAGGAGCGGTGTGTCGCGGTGTCGGGGATCACCGGGAGGAGCGCGCTGACTGAGCGCGCAGTCCCGGCTCTGTGAGGAGTCGACCGGCAGGATGGAGCGCAAGTCAGCGGCCAAGCGGCCAATCAGCGCGCAGCATCATTTTACCACGCGCAGATTAAAGGAAAGAAAAGAGATTCTCCTCTTGGCAGCAGCGGGGCTATCTTCAGTGCTGCTCGTAAATCTCGTCTTTTCAGCTTTGTGAGCATTAATGTGTGTTTTTTAAAGGGAGATGTAGGTTTTACTTTACATTGGAAGAATGCAGTGGACACAATACACGCCAGTCACGTGCCCATTTCAGTTATTTATTTGTTGAAAAAAGTGTATTACCAAAGACCATAATACACTCAGTGTATACTCTTTCACTTTACTTCAGTATTTATTTCACTACTTGATATTGTACTCCACAGTTTTTATATGACAGATGACGGTCCTGGTAACTATTAAGATTCAAGCAATTTATTTTTGTCTCTGTCTTGTAACCCCTTAAAAAAAACATTACTGCGGGGGTCACACACTCCACCGCACTTTTTTGCAACGACAATATCTGGATCATCGACCAGATGGTGGTGCTCCAACAAATTGGGTATTTGTGGATAAATATTGGGCTTTTTGAATAAAAATGAAAAAAGACATTACGGTAAATGGACTAGCATTTATATAGCAGCTTTTCTAGTCTTTCTAGAGTCGTATAGTCTTTCTAGAGTCTTATAGTCTTTCTAGTCTTCACTCAAAGCACTGCACATTACATTTCAACATTCACCCATTCGCACACACAAAGCACAATTTCCCGCCTTCAAATGCACAATCTGTAGCAGCAATTTGGGGTTCATTGACATGTGGACTGGAGGAGCGAGGGATTGATCAATCCACTGAGGATGACCTGCTTTACCTCTGAGCAACACCTGCAACAAACACAAGGAGGAAAAAGTCCAGGTGCTCGTCAGGATAATCACTGGTCAGAACTGGAAGACTGAAGAATTTGGGGCACTTCAAAGCCGTGAAGAGGTACAAATGAACTGAATTCTGGCTGGAGACCACCGTGTTTCCACAAGTGGAAAGTCCTCATCGGGGCAGGTCACACCCGCTCTTTGTGCAATGGCAACTTTAGTTTTTATTGTCCTATAACTCTGCCTCAGTATCCACTGTTTCATGTCAGTCCTCTTTGTATAGCAGAATGGTTACTTGTAACACAAACTGCACCAGCAAGAAAGGATGCAGATATCTTGAATGCGGCCTGAGGCTCAATGCGTACGCCTTCTAGCACAACACGATCACCTGCAGGATTCCCTGAGCCGAGTCCACCATCAGGCAATGTTTCATCTGCATGTGTGGAACTGTCAGCAGGTTACAAGTAACATTGTGCTTCCATCATACTCTGCCAATATACCAATAATAACAATCAAACAATGCATGTGGATAAAACGTGCCGACACATGAATAAATAAAGGGGAAAGGCGTGGAATCAAAAAACGATACCCACCGTGTTCTGAACATGACGGGCCTGACATGTTTTCTAAATGTTTAAGTTGACTGACTACCCGTCAGGAAGTGTTTCGCTTTTCTGTATGCATGGACCTTCTGGGGTCACTCACCTTAATATTATATATAGTACTTCTGACAGTGTTTCAAGCCAAGCAGCTTTACTCACGTCTTCCCACTCGTCCCAGTGGCTCCAGTCTAGCCCCAGTCAATAAACTAGCCCCATGGAAGCACACTGTTTAAGTGAGCTCAGTTGGAGTCTCATAATTAAATCTGTCACGCTTCACTGGCTCGTATTGTCAGACCCGTGTGTTGCAAACAGGTGGTCCTGCCATCGCCGTTTAAATTCCCGCGCCTGGCAAACACCTGGACAGGTTTGCTGGAATGCCCCGGCAGACACGCAACCGGCTCACTGCGCTGATATTCACACTCCGCCGAGCTTAATAAGGCTTCTCACAGCTCCTGCCTGCTTTTCTGACAGTGCACAAAACGCAGCCCGAATACAATGCCACCTTAAAAATAACTCCCCAGTATTCTTATGGGGCTTATTAATGTCCGTGTGTTTGGAGCATACTGACCAAATTCAACATTCATGGTGTCTTTTTCACCACTCACTGGTATTAGTCCTACAATATAGGACCTGTGCCGTGACCCTTTGCTGTGACAGCTTTATAGGTTAGTGCCACAATGTAACAGTTTCATGGGGAAATACTTTACATGTATTTATCTTGATACAGATTGTATTCTAATGCAATCCCCACTCACGTAGAGGAGAGGAGATGATCAGCCAATGCATGCCTTTTTGAGGTGTTGAACAAAAACTTACAGAGGATCCCATATATACACTCAAATACACTCATGATTCACCCATTCACACACTGATGGACGGTCTACCTGCCCATCAGGAGTAGCTAACATTCACACACATTCATACACTGTAGGCACAGCTACGGGAGCAGTTTGGGGTTAAGTGTCTTGCTGTGGTGTGCTGGGCGAGAGGTCGAGTCTTTGGATCCAAGCTGGTCACACTGGAGGAGGTGGAGGAGGACAGAATACTGGCAAAACTGCTGGCTGGCCCTGCTCATGGATCACACCTCCCACACACACCCCATGACAGACCACTAAAGAGCAACTTTAGCAACAGATGTATTCAACCCTGGGGTGTAAAGGTGCGAGTGAGGAGATCCTTCCTGCCGGGTGCTCTCAGACTTCACAACTCTGCTCTTTGCACATTCACATCATGTCACAACACTTGGATCTTTTGGAAAAACGGTCAAGAATCCACATCCAACTGTCCATAGTAAAAGGTCTGCTCGTTGGTTTAGAGCTGTTGTCGGATTAGAGGTTCCGTTAGCGAGCCACTCTGCATTGCTTCACCCCCGCTCTGAGAGCTGCTCTGCATATCGTTGTAATAAGAAGCAAGCGGTTGCTGTGAGCGTCTGACAAGAACTTTGCATTCCACGCAGCATGCCAAAGCATGCGATATACATAAGAAGAACGTTTCTGGCAGCAGTGTTTGTGCAAGTTGAACCAAATACATGAATTATGCATTGCTTATTATGTGACGGGTAAACCATCTTCCTGCTACGGCTCTGTTGTTGTGGCCTTGCTACCTCATCCATAATCAACATGAAGCTAGGTTAGGAGATACTTCTACAACCTTCCAACCAACCTGAAAAAGTATTAAAAGCTGAACAGGGCGAGGCTGTAATAAATGTCCCTTTCTTTTTAGTTCACTGTTAAGCATGTGCAATAGTAGTAAAGCATGCTAAAGTAATGGAAATGCAGCATTAACTAAGGTGCGGCTAATGCTAAGCAGGGGCGTAACTAACTGTTGGAGCACATTAGCGGCCGAAGGCAGCATGAGAAATAATTTACTATTTATTACAATATATAATGAGTTTCTTAATAGTAAGACTTCAATAACTAGTTTCACCCGCTTCCACCATAAGGTGTCACATTATAGAACCGATCTCTCGGCACCCTTATGATGATATTGTATCTCATTGGCTCATAACAGCGTCTACTTGTCGCTCAGATCTAAGATGCAATTTTGGTGGCCCTGTACTTGGCCTAAGTGTGATTTGAGATAGCTGGGAAATTCCCTGCTCTGTACTTTGGAGGCTAATTGCACTGTCATCTGCACAGTGTGATGTAGAGTCAGTGAGGAAACACGACCGCACGGCCTCCGCCGGTTCTCAGTGAAGGTTCCTGAGTTGCTGACACTCCGGCTAATTGATCGCTCAGACCCAGCTATCTGTGTCCAGTCCAGAGCCCCGACCCAACTGGAAGGTGGAAAGAGGTTCTGATTCCTAATGTGGCCGGTGTGGCTCCTGCCCTTTGTTTTTGTGGCTATCTCCTCTCCTCTGTCGCCGTGTTTCTCCCAGCAGATGATTCTCCTTCTCTCCCTCTGAGAATGTAGTTTGCATTGCCGGTGGTGGCAAACAGAGGTTTGTAAATCCGAACAGTGTCGCACCCTGTGCCACTGTGTTGACAGACGATGTGTTTATTTACAGCCCTCTAAACCAACTGTCTGGAGCACTAAGCAATCTCTCTCTTTCTCATAATGCCCCCCCGCCCCCAGATGGGTTGTTGAGTTACCGGGCCTTGTCAGGCTAGTCTGTTGTTTGTACCCCAAAAGGAATACAACATATCTGGTTGCAAGGGGAAGTCTAAGCAGTTGAGTTTTCTGGCTAAGGATGGAAATAGATTGTAAGATTTAGAGACCACACTAAGACGAGGTCAATCCCCCGAGCCTTCTGTCCTGGGAACCCGACGTGAGAGGAACCAGAGTCAAATCCCCTTTGACAAGTTAATGGTATAGAAGTAGTAGACTGCAAAGATATACCGACACAGGCACATCTGAACTCAGGGTAACACAAATACTCACTTTCAAGGTGGCTCTCAAAGCTCTTTATCATGATGATGAACATGACCCGCCGCTATTTAACTGTAAATGCAGAAGCATCGTCTATTCTTCAATGAAACATTTTCAATCTTGAGCTATACTCTAAATGTGATCATATAAACCAAATTGAAATATATTATTAAGAATATATGATTCAAGTTTCCCAATAACAAATTATGAGGATATCTATGTTCCTCCACGCGGCTCTCCACACGGCAACCACGGCTGAGGGCCGCAAATAGTGGCAACAGTGCTGACATTACTCTATATATTACTATATATTTACAAAGAAATTAGCTTTTTGCAGATCTATATAATATGTGCTGCATATTGGCAAAGTGGTAATGCTGCCCCTTTAATATTTATATTTTGCTGGAAACCCCTTGAAGCTGCAGGTTGACCCCAGACCCCACACCATGAAGGAGTCTTTGGTTTCCCCAAAAACACATTTCTTAAATAGGCTATACTTTTACAAGAACCTTCAAGGTTGTTGCGCTGGCTGAGAAAGTACATGTGCTCTGTTGCTATTCAGACGTAGGGCCAAATTTCAAGTGGTATAAATGGACTTGTACAGCGTTGTTCTTGTCTTCCGAGCACTCAAAGCGCTTTCAACACTACATGTCAAAATGTACAGCATTCAGGACTGTATACCATCCAGACCCATTCATACACCATGCAGGCACACACTGCAGGAGAACGTTGGGGTTAATGTCATCGCCATGGAGTGAAGGACCACTGATTAACAGTCGCCTTAAGAGGAGCAAGCTGTTACCTCAGGAATATGTCAGCTTCTTTTCCCCTATTCATCCCACTTTCACTCTGCTTTTGTTTGTTTGCTTTGCCTGTCATGTGGCACTGCTTTTTCCAGCTCCAGAATGTGCAACTTCGGTTTCAGACGTCCCTCCTCTCTCATGTCCTGTGCTCTTGTCCCGTATCTGGTCCTCATTTTAGACCTCAAAATTACCCTGCTGCTTGTATCTGTGGAACTTTTTTTTGGGGTGAATTTCCGCCGGTTCCTCCAGGATTATTTCTGGCTGTGTCAGCGGTTGCCACAGCGGCAGGCATCTGCTCGCCTGTCAGTCACATCTTGTCCTTTGCGGCCCTGCGTGATCTCCTCCTGCATGCGGATAGAAATAGATCCTGTGTGGACCGACCACACAGGATCATGTGTGTGTGTGTGTGTGTGTGTGTGTGTGTGTGTGTGTGTGTGTGTGTGTGTGTGTGTGTGTGTGTGTGTGTGTGTGTGTGTGTGTGTGCAGCTTTTGAAAATGTCCCAAGGAAAGGGACCAGAAGACATCTTTATTTCTAAATATTAGTTGGAGAACCACGCTCGTGATGGATGTGTATGCATGTAGGTTCTGCATGTCCCTGTGAGTGGGTTTCCAGTGTTTGTTAGATCCACTGACACTCATCAGACTAGCTCCTCTGCTGTCAGGCCTTCTGGCATCTGTCTCTACCCCCCACCAGCATCAAAGACGTGAAATGCTAGAGTTTAGCTCACAGATGGTCCATCAAGAATTCTGAAACAGCATCTGTGATATCAGTCATCCATAGTTTAGGACAGGGGTGCCCACACTTTTTTGGCTTGCGAGCTACTTTTAAAATGACCTAGTCAAAAAGATATACCTACATTAATAATGCTAAATATCTATCTATATAGCTATATATCTATATAAATCTATATAGATATATATTAATAAATAGCATTATTAATGTATTAATATACTGAGTATACTTTATATTTACAATATTGGTGTACCTTGCATAACTTATGACACAATATAATTCTGTACATTTTTGGTCATTACATTTTACTCTGACTTGCACTGAATAGAAACAGCCAGGGTTATGCTGCGTTCACACTGAATGCGGCACGTATTATTCGCGAGTAGATTACATGCAAAGTCAATGCACAGACGCGAATGACGCAAATTTCCGCCGGGCAGCGCAAATGACGCGAATAACTTGGGCGAAAGATTTGCGTAGTGAAAGCCAATCAGCGTTGAGAAGCGCCGCATCATCACTGCTGTCCTGCCGGTGCTGAATCAAACTGCTGCTGGTCCGCCTGAAGCAGCGCTGGAAGAAGCCGTCATTCAGACGCTGTTGTGCGGCTACAGATGATATTATGGACACGGGGCGTCTGATGGTCCGACGTTTGAGGGATTTCCACAATAACTATAAAGCAGAACTAGTGGTTAGTTCAATGGTGGATGGCGGAAATGGTACCGCTTTTACGGAGATAAGCCACGGAGATATCCCTGCCCCCTTTTCAGCCGCGAGTAAAGCAAATGGCGCAAATTAACCACATAAAGTTGAGTAAACTCACGGGAGTAGAGAAGCGCAAATAATGCATTCAAGCGGCCGACCATGCGGGCGCACCGTCCGTGGTGATGGATATTGATTTATACACTGGCTGGTCTGTATATCAATCAAGTGGCAAATGTCGTAGGGAAGATACTTTTTTTTTTTTCTTTTTTAATGGCATGCGATCTACCCGCGCTACCCTGGCGATCGACTGGTCGATCGCGATCGACGTATTGGGCACCCCTGGTTTAGGAGAACGGTACAGTTAAGGTTATAAGGCTTCACAGTGGATGTCTGACCTCAGCTTACAGGCGTAGGAAAATTACCTTAGACTCTCTCTCTATTGTCAAAAGGAGGATGACAATTCTCCGAAGGTACATCTTTTTTTTTTGTGAACTGTGAATCATGCCAACTGGCTGTTTGTGTAACCCCTACCCCAAAGGAAGACCAACCAATCATAGCTCAGCAATGCACAGTGGGATTTCTCCACATGCAACTGTAGCAGGAGCAATACTATATTCTAACTGCACTTTAAGAGTTTGACCATGAAAGAGTTGTGCCATAAAACACAAGTGTGAGGGATGAATTGTGTGTTTACCTGCTCTAGTTTAGGCTGAAATGCTGAGTCCTAAAATCCTGCTGCCCACAGTAGTATCCGAGTGTAGTCCAAAGCCAAGCAGCACATTGTTGACTAACTAGATGTTATGCTGCACTTCTACACTACATTTCAGAGGCAGACTTTTAATTTTTACTGAGTTTTAGTTTTGGGGCCGAAGTAGTTACATTGCAGAGATTTGGATAAAAGCGTCAGCTAAATTAAATGTAATGAGTTGAAGATAAATGACCAAATACTAAATAGTCAAATCAAGCTCTACCTTGACTAACAGTAAAATGTCACTTAAAGGGATAGTTCAGCTGTATTGAAATTAGTCTGTACGACGTACTTATCCATACTCCTTGTATTACCTAGATGGCGGTCCGCACAACCTTGTTTGGAGAAATGAGATGGGAGTACCAACAAAACGTATTTTAACCACAGAAAGGCCCACCTAAAATAACATTTAACTTTAACTTTCTATCGAGAATATTTTCACCCTTTATCTTGCCATTACACAGCCCTTATTCTGAGCTGAGCTGAAAGAGAAACGTATGTCCTCTTCAAAGACACCAGAGTAGTTTTGTTGTTTCTGCCACTTTGATTTAATCTAATAAACAGACTACCAAAATGTACACGGATCATGGAAGTATTATTGACAGGCCCTCAGGGTGCAGACTGTTTTTACAGTGACTCACTATCGCCTCTCCTGGAACAAGTGGTAATGCAGGACAGGATGGGTTGGGGCTAGTTGGTTAGCATGACAATTTCAGTAGATATCTCTGTAACGCAACGCATATTTTTTAAATCTTATAAGCTATCCTTCTGGCTTTATTTTAAATATTGCACCTTTAAATAATAATAGTAAATAGACTTGTACTTGTTAAGCGTCTTTCTGGTCTACCGACCCCCCTCCTAGTTCTACTCTAATTTGTTGTGAAATGTCTCCAGTTTCACATAAAGTGACCATATTATCATCAGACACGCATGTATTGGAGAGTAGTTTGACATCTAAAGAATATTTACCAAAAGGAAAAGCAGCTATAATCATCTCACACTTTCTCACTTGGAAGAAAAATGAGATGAAAACATATGCTTTGTATACCTGCACTTACCTGTGTGTGTGTGTGTGTGTGTGTGTGTGTGTGTGTGTGTGTGTGTGTGTGTGTGTGTGTGAGAGGTGGGATTCCCCTACTTTCACTTTGAAGTCAAGGGGATCATTACGTGAAAAGGGAGATGTCATCAGTTGTCAGCCAGGTGCCGGGAGTCGGGGGAGAGCCAGAGAGACCATTTCCTATCCCATCAGCACCTGGGACTTCTTTCTTTGATGACATCACAGGCCTATGCCGGTGGAGGTGCTAACTGCCCGGTGTGTGTGTTTGTTTGATGTGTCTCAGTGTTTGTTGCCGAGAAGAATAAAAACCTGCTGCTTCTGTGGCACCGGTCCAGACTATTCTCAGATTAACGCCTGTGTTTCAAATAAAAACACACACACACCGGGCACAACACGTATGTTTCAACATTGGTTCTTGTCATTTACCATACAATCCGAAATGACCATGACTATAACACAGCAGGGTTTAACCTGAATGCAGATGCTCTTTGTGTCTAAGAACTTTAGGTTCAGATTTTTGAAATGCCTCTTAGAGATTAAAACCAACAAGAATATTGACCCATCTCTGATGCCTTTGTATGGCTCTGCTGCTCCAGTATTGATCCATCCAATTTGTATTGCCCAGCTAATGAGGAATGTTGGTGGAGCACTGTGACTCCCATCTGACTATGTATTTGTCTCCTAAAGCACTTTGTCACAATGTTGTGACAAGTGCTCAATCTTTAAGTTAATGTTTTTTCATGTCATAAAAGTAAGAAGTGTAAATCATTGGCCAGGTTGACATGTTTAATAACTTTTAACACCATTCGTAGTCAGGTACTGTGCAGAGGTACAATTAGATGTGTTTTTAATCCTAATTGAAGAGGAATTCATTTTTGTATTTGTATTTATCCACTTCGTAAAATAAATAAATAATTTAGTGAACTTAGTTTCCGAAATCCATCAATTACATTTCATTTAGTCTTGAAATAAACTTTAATTCCAATGTCATTCAACAAGTCAAATTTGATCCAGTGGCAAGAAAGTCTGGGTGGTCACGTTAAAGGGATGAACACAGTCCTGCTCTGCAAGGTGTGTTTGATTCCTTATACAATGTGGGGTTTGCACTTCATTAAAAATGTTAGCGGCATGCTCAGGACAAGTCAAAATATATTTCAGTTTTTGTGAAATATACATTCTCTTACTCAACTACTTCATTTCGGCTCTTTTCTATTTTGGCACATTCCTCTGTCACTGAATTTAACAGCCCGCACTGCTCCAAGCTTATGCAGCTGGAGCTTGGATAGTTACATAGGAAGTTTCCAACTGTTGTGACGAGGCTGGGCAAAAAGATGACTGGGTCGATGTTTTAATACACTGTTTAATTCCCATTAGACACGGTCTGGTGCTGCCCTGGGGTTCCACTGTATGTGGCAGGCTTCCCACACACACACACACCCCCTGTCTGTTGCCTCCTTCTACAGATCTGATGCTATGTTATTGTCGAATAATCTCCCTGATCTGTATCAAAGGGGTTCCTCCCTGAAGGGCTGTTGTGACGAGGCAGGAGCCCAGTATACCAGCCTGCAGCAACACACCACAACAGAGACTGGTTCCATTTACAGTGGAGGAAAGCCTTAATGCCAACACAATACACTCAAGTGGCTGAAGAATTCAGTGTGTTAATGCGTGTTGATGGATGCCTCTGTCCCACAATGCAATGCACAATGCCTATCTATAATGGGGGAGTAATATAGTATAGTGGTATCGCTATAGTATCAAAATGTACGAACACACCATATTTTCTTCCTGCTGCAGAATAGAAAATTACTCTGTACTCTATGTCTGTGTGTCTATGTATCGCACACGCACACATAGTGCAAAGAAGACGACCAAACAATAAAAGGACTTTGAATACTTTGCAAATGTTTCATGGAAACACATCAGACCCCAAAAAATCCCTCAATGCTTTTTGGAAAGAGACACCGAATGCAAACAGAACTTTTTTTTAACAAAGAAACTAATTGTTAAACAATACTACAGCCATGTCCACACCTGTAGCAATTTGCCAGCTGCAAGGAGGTGTGAACATTGAGCAAGATTTTACTTTTTGTTTGAGGAACGAAGCAAAACAATATTAAAGTCTTTAAAAAAAGAGTCTGTCTGAAAGTATGCATCCTTATCTCCATTGGTAAGGACTCATACTAGTGCAGTGTGCATTGAACACATGCCTGTTCAGAACCGCTCAAATACTTGGCCCGTGGTGATGCTGTTGCAGCTTTCCTAGAAGAAACAGCCCATACAGACAACTTAACACTCAACACTGCACTTCCTTATGTGTTGAACAATACAATCACGTAGATGTGTCACACATCCAAGTCACAGCTATTTACGGTCAGAAACACAGGTGAAATACACTCTGGATCAGGGTGGCAGTAATTTACTGTTACTTTACGGTGCAGCGACTGTAATTTAATTGAACGGCATCTTATTGTATATTGCATTACAGTATGTGATAGTAGAATAAATAATGAAAATATGCTACTTTTGCGTTTAATTAATTAAGTTTTAATAAATTAAGTGAAAAGAGCCTGCAGGGCCCCAAATCTCTACATCAGCCCCGAAAAACACATCCAAGACTTGGTTGCTCATGGTCTGAAATAGGTGTAGTGGGCGTCGTAAAAGTGGACTGCAGAGCCTTGAAGTCCTGTCCCCATCGGTTTGCTTGTTTATTCAAAGTTTATTAATATTGAATGCGCATCCAAATTGCATCAAACGTATCAAAGCACTCCCTTGGGTCCCCAGCATTACACTCGCCAAGTGTCGAGGAGATGAGCAGATTCTCATGATATTAAAAACACTTTATCCCTCAGACAACTACTTTGGTTCAAGCATACTGAGCACAAAAAATGTATATTTTTTTTCTGTTGAAATTCTCATGACAGCAATCAATGAATTACATTACATTTCATTTAGCTGACGCTTTTATCCAAAGCGACTTACATGCTATACAGTAGACCGTAGACACAGCAACGGTGAGCAATTAGGGTTAAGTGTCTTGCTCAAGGACACAACGACATGGACTGGGGTTTGAACCTCCGACCCTCTGATTGAAAGACTGACTTGCTAACCACTGAGCCACAGTCGCCCCCTAATTAAATGACTCAACAAAAAAAGACAAACATGTGGAGCTGTCACAGGTCTGTAATAAGCCTACCAGCCTGCTTCCACAAGCTGCTGGCTTGGAGTTAGCTGGGAGTACTGACATCAGCCATGTGGGTTGTCTTTGTTCATTATGTTTGCAATCATAATGATACTTTTGGGGGGAGGCCAACTTGTTGCCAACTTGGTGACTTTCTTGCAACTACTGGCAACTTGTGTAGCTAAAGCGGCTAACTCATTGGAAAGTGTCTTTTGGTTGGATAATTGTTTTTTAATGGCGTGTACTCTTGCTCGTCCTTTTCACACATTCACTCCAACCCTGAACTTGAAGACTTTACCCTGAGGAGCTGTATGTGAGAGCTCAAATGTCCCAAACAGTTGGAGTGGACATTAAACAGATTTCAGCAATCAAGAACAACGTCTGTGTAATTCACACCGCTCAACTGGGCGTGTTGATGACGTTTGCATGCGACTGGTGTAAAACTGGAAGATTGAAAAAATTCAAGGGTGAAGAAGAGGGATAGTTTAAGCCAAATATGCCAACAAACAAGTCTCGATGAGATTTGGGTATTCTGTTGGCGAGGGCAGACGGCAACATCGTCAGACAAATTCAGGGAAGGACAAGAGTCTTGTTTGCTTATAACCAAATTGCGAACCGGCTACGTGACTGGCGTTTTTTGCAGTGATGAGGGCTTATTTTAAAGCCTTACTTTGAAAGGCAGCTTGAGGGTTGCTCCTCTTTCAGGAACAGATTAAACCACATCTGTTGTTTTAGCAATGCCTTCTTACACACCATGTGTTTAATCCATTCTCCAGTTGCACCCTGCTGTCATTAATACAGTATACAGAGCACAAAGTCTGTATCAAATTTAAAAAGTTTGTGATATTCTACTCAGCCACAAAACCTCTGACTGACTCACTGTTTTCCACTGAAGAAAGAAATCATCCCCGGAATGGTGTTTAGAAAGTAATTTGATGCGTATCGTATCAAATGGAGTCTGGTTGCATTCACAATATATTTGCACAGGCACAGCTTTTGCAGCTAACAATGTTTGCAATGTCTACAAATGTAAAACGAAGGTGTCTTTGTAGTGAATCAACAATCTGATCTTTGCCTGTACAAGATCACAGAGAAACAAACACAGATTTCTACTCAAACAGGAAATTGGCAGACACTCTGTTGAGAGATGACTCAATAGTGAAGTTGGCTAAGTTGTATGTCAGTGATGAATAGGTTGATGGTGAGGCTGAAAGGTATAAACTGTGCCAATGAAAGGAAATCCAAGCAGCTGTCAACCCCTCCCCTTATCCGCGCTCTAAAAGGAAGCCCTTAATAAACCTTTATTGGACCATATATTTACACGGCTGACTACAGTGGTAATCCGTTGATATCTTAATGCTCCTCAAGAAGAGGGCGAGCCTGAGCCGGAGGTAAGAGGAGGCTCAGATTTGTTGCTGCAGTGAAGCACAGACTCTCTGTGCAGAGTCTGTACCAGAAAGAACTCGTACCACAGTTTGTGTGGTACCTTGTGAAATGTTACCGCGTTCCTACGAAAGCAGCACGAGTCAAAGCATACAAAATCACTTGAGACCAGCCTGATGTGGGACAGTTGACCTACTCTGTTTACCCATCAGACAATAAAGGATTACGACCTGTGTGTGCACGTTTGTGTTCATATACGTGCAAAGAAAATGTGTGTGTGTCTGTAGGTGGGTGTGTGTGAAAGACAGAGAGCAGTTATCTGCATGTGAACATATCATGTAAGCGGAGCAGCATTACCTCACTCCATTTCCCCCAGGAACTGCAGGTAAAGAATGACAGAGGGCGTTTGTTTTGTGTCACACGGCGCCCTGGCGGCCTCAGATATCTGCTTAATGGCTTTATACAGACAGACACAGGCGTCAGGTGACAGGCGATAAAAAGAGCCAGTGTTTGGCAGAACCTCCCAGTCAGCACTATTCAATTGATTTCTAGGTCTTTTCAGGAGACTGTTTTCCCTTTTTTTTTTTTTTTTACTTGCCTCCTGTTAAAGCCTTCAGGTCACAGCGCAACGCGGTACCTGTCTGAGCATCGCTCAGGACAGCTCGGCTTGTGGGAAGCACACAGACGCAGACATCCACCAAAGAGGAAATGAAATAAAATGTCTTGCCTTGGGTCAGGAACGCATGTTATTAGTCTTTCAATCTGGAAAGTTTTCTCTCCGGTTCTTCACTCATCTTGATGAAGTGTCTTTTGAATAGCAGCGGTTCATTGAGCATTGATTTTCTCTCCAAAAAGATGTTTGGGTCATAGTGAGCATAGAAATAAACAGCTAAGTGGGAGGTTTGCACAGTTTTTTAGACTTCAAGCTGACCACAGCTGGTGTTAACTAGCTGGAGAAGAAATCTGTCAAATAATTTTAACAGCCAACATCCAAGCTTACATTAATGCCACAGGACTAAAAAGAACATTTTGGGTAAAGTATCACTTAAATATAATGGACAGGGCACTCCCTCAGGAACAAGGATATATGGAACACTATATGGGGACATCAACCAGCCAATAAAATGCAAAACTAATTACACCCCATCAGCCTTAGCTAGATTTTGTGTTTATTTAGTACTAATTAACATATGATAGAAGGCAGGGAACATTTAGCTGCTAAACATCAGCATTATCATTTCAACTATAGCATTTAGTGTAACGCCCCACTGGCACAGTATCATTCATCCAACTTATTAAACTTCCCAGTTAGTTAAGTGTTGACATGTTACAAGTTGCTGGTTATCACCTGGCATGCCTTTCCAATTATCCAGACTGGTTATAATAAAACAATATATCCTCCTCCAACACCTCCAACAGCTCCTTCGCGAATCGCCACCTTAACGCGGTGAAGGAGTTTGAGTGGCTCAATGATCCTGGGAGCTATGTTGTCCGGGGCATCTGCCCCTGGTAGGGTCTCCCAAGGCAAACAGGTCTCGGGGGAGAGCCCAGACTAAGAGCGGTTCAAAAAACCTCGATGATAAGCAGCCCAAAGACTGTAGCTACCTCGCCCGGACCAGGGAAACCGGGGCACCCTCCCGGAGCCAGACCCGGGAGGCGAGCTCGTCGGCGAGCGTCTGGTGGCCGGGCTTTCGCCCATGGGGCCCGGTCGGGCTCAGCCCGAAGAAACATCATGGTGCAGCCACCCTGTGGACCCACCACCCGCAGGGACAGACATCGGGGTCGGGTGCTATGTAGACCGGGCGGCGGGCCGGGCAGGGGGCCTGGGCGAGCCGATCGCCGGCGACATAGACTAGCTCTAGGGACGTGGAACGTCACCTCGCTAGCGGGGAAGGAGCCGGAGCTGGTGAGGGAGGTGGAGCGGTACCAGCTAGATATAGTTGGGCTCACCTCCACGCACAGCGCTGGCTCTGGAACCAAACTCCTGGAGAAGGGTTGGACTTTGTTCTTTTCTGGAGTCGCCCAGGGTGTGAGGCGCCGGGCGGGAGTGGGGATACTCACGAGTCCCCGGCTGAGCGCCGCCGTGTTGGAGTTTTCCCCGGAGAACGAGAGGGTCGCCTCCCTGCGCCTGTGCTTATGCACCAAACAGCATTTCGGAGTATCCGGCCTTCTTGGAGTTGGTGGGAGGGGTCCTGGAAAGGGCGCCGTCTGCCGACTCCATAGTTCTCCTGGGAGACTTCAACGCTCACGTGGGCGACGACAGAGAAACCTGGCGGGGAGTGATTGGGAGGAACGGCTTGCCTGATCTGAACCCGAGTGGTGTTTCGTTGTTGGACTTCTGTGCTAGCCACAGTTTGTCCATAACAAACACCATGTTTGAACATAAGGTGGCTCATAAGTGTACCTGGTACCAGAGCACCTTAGGCCGGAGATCAATGATCGACTTCGTAATCGTATCATCTGATCTGCGGCCGTATGTTTTGGACACTCGGGTGAAGAGAGGAGCAGAGCTGTCAACTGATCACCACCTGGTGGTGAGTTGGATCAGATGGCTCGGGAGTCGGCCAGAAAGACCTGGCAAGCCCAAACGAGTAGTGAGGGTGAACTGGGAACGTCTGGCGGAGGATCCTGTCCGGGAGGTCTTCAACTCCCACCTCCGGAAGGACTTCTCACACATCCCGAGGGAGGTTGGGGACATGGAATCCGAGTGGATCATGTTCAAAGCCTCTATTGTGGACGCGGCCGCTAGGAGCTGTGGTCGGAAGGTCATCGGTGCCTGTCGTGGCGGCAACCCGAGAACCCGGTGGTGGACACCGGGGGTGAGGGAAGCCGTCAAGCTGAAGAAGGAGGCCTTTCGGGCTTGGTTGGCCCAGGGGTCTCCTGAAGCAGCTGACAGGTACAGACAGGCCAGAAGGACTGCAGCTGCGGTGGTCACGGATGCTAAAACTCGGGCATGGGAGGAGTTCGGGGAGGCCATGGAGAAGGACTTTCGGTTGGCCTCAAGGAGGTTCTGGCAAACCATCCGACGACTCAGGAAGGGAAAGCAGGGCCTTCCCCAGGCTGTTATCAGCGGGGGAGGGTTGCTGCTGACCCAGACAGAGGATATCGTCGGGCGGTGGAAGGAGCACTTTGAGGAACTCCTAAACCCGGTCAACATGTCCCCTGAACAGGGGGCAGCGCCTGAAGACTTGGGGTTGGATGAACCCATATCCCTGGCAGAGGCCACTAAGGTAGTCAAAAAGCTCCTTGGTGGCAAGGCGCCGGGGGTGGATGAAATCCGCCCTGAGATGCTGAAGGCGCTGGACTTTGTTGGGCTGTCTTGGCTGACACGCCTCTTCAATGTCGCATGGG
This sequence comes from Cottus gobio, assembly GCA_023566465.1. NCBI lineage: Eukaryota > Metazoa > Chordata > Actinopteri > Perciformes > Cottidae > Cottus > Cottus gobio. The sequence continues at coordinate 24,834,944 of CM042228.1, read as the reverse complement.
GGTCGGGCACAGTGCCCATGGACTGGCAGACCGGGGTGGTGGTTCCCATCTTCAAGAAGGGGGACCGGAGAGTGTGCTCGAATTATCGGGGTATCACACTACTCAGCCTCCCGGGAAAAGCTTATGACAGGGTGCTGGAGCGGAGGCTCCGACCGTTTGTCGAACCTCGGATTCAAGAAGAACAGTGCGGGTTTCGTCCTGGTCGTGGAACAGTGGACCAGCTCTTTACCCTTGCAAGGATACTGGAGGGGTCCTGGGAGTTTGCCCAACCAGTCTACATGTGCTTTGTGGACTTGGAGAAGGCTTTCGACCGGGTCCCTCGGGGCTTTTTGTGGGGGGTGCTGCGGGAGTATGGTGTGCCGGACCCGTTGCAACGGGCCATCCAGTCTCTGTACGCCTGCAGTAGGAGCTGTGTTCGTATCCTCGGCAGTAAGTCAGATACGTTCCCGGTGGGTGTTGGCCTCCGCCAGGGCTGCCCTTTATCACCGGTCCTGTTCGTGACTTTCATGGACAGGATATCTAGGCGCAGCCGTGGGGCGGAGAATGTCAGGTTCGGGTATCTCAGGATAGCCTCTCTGCTGTTTGCAGATGATGTGGTCCTGTTTGCCTCCTCGGACCATGACCTCCAGCATTCACTGGGGCGTTTTGCAGCCGAGTGTGAAGCGGCGGGGATGAGAGTCAGCACCACGAAATCTGAGGCCATGGTGCTCTGCCGGAAACCGGTGGATTGCTCCCTCCGGGTGGGGACAGAGTGCCTACCACAAGCGAAGGAGTTCAAGTATCTCGGGGTCTTGTTCACGAGTGAGGGTAAAATGGAGCGGGAGATCGACAGGCGTATCGGTGCGGCTGCAGCAGTAAAACAGGCGTTGCACCGGGCCGTCTTGGTGAAGAAGGAGCTGAGCCGAAAGGCAAAGCTCTCAATTTACTGGTCGGTCTACGTCCCAACCCTCACCTATGGTCACGAGCTTTGGATCGTGTCCGAAAGAACGAGGTCGCGGATACAAGCGGCCGAAATGAGTTTCCTCCGTAGAGTGGCCGGGCTCAGCCTTAGAGATAGGGTAAGGAGCTCGGACATCAGGAGGGAGCTTGAAGTCGAGCCACTACTCCTTCGTGTCGAAAGGAGTCAGCTGAGGTGGTTCGGGCATCTAATTAGGATGCCTCCAGGACGCCTCCCTTTAGAGGTTTTCCAGGCACGTCCATCTGGTAGGAGGCCCCGGGGAAGACCCAGGACACGCTGGAGGGATTATATCTCCCAGCTGGCCTGGGAACGCCTCGGGATCCCCCAGAATGAGCTGGTAGATGTTGCGGGTGAGAGAGAAGTCTGGGTCAGCCTGCTTGACCTGCTGCCTCCGCGACCCGACCCCGGATAAGCGGTGGAAAATGGATGGATGGATGGATCCTCCTCCAACAGTTCATGTGATATTTTACAATAATGTTTCTCATTTTTTGTCTAGGCAACAGAACTACTTTGCGAAAAGGTGGTTTGGGTTAAAAGCTGTTCATTTCTTTGTTACGTAGCATATGTAAGTGGTGTTAGTTAAGTATATAAGTTACTAAACAGAGGTAAGGTAAAATAAGACACCGTTGATGTTTGGGTTCACACGGGACTCGGCAGAGGTCTCAGCGGTCTCCTGGGTGAAAGTCCTGTGTTTGTTTGACCCATCTATCCACTCGACCTGACTTCCTTAGCAACAGCCCTGCACGTCCTGGTTACCTTTCGTAAGAACAGCCTGAATAAATATAGATTCTACCAGCTACTTTACATTACATTACATTACATTTAATTTAGCTGACGCTTTTATCCAAAGCGACTTACAATAAGTACTTAAAGTTCCAATGTGACCTTTTCAACCAGTGGTGGCGCTGTAGAGCAATGTTTTAAGGACAAGACTTGTCATTGAATCATTTGCAGACATTTTACCGCCATTTCATGAATGTTTACATTGTGAAATTAAATCCAGAATATTAGCTGTAATGCTATCGTATTGATAAAATACCAGATCCTCAGCCATCGTGAGCTTACAAGCCGTGCTCCTGACAGCGCTGTTTGTGAAATGCATTGGCCGACAGCAGGGGAAGTGGTAGCACAATATCTCCCCTTGTTTGGTATGGAGGTGTTCAGTTGCACAGGAGTTTAGAGTGGCAGAGCAGCTCAAGGATGTGGCAGAGGAAGAAAGAGAGACCACAAATGTAAAAAGACTGGTGAGGCTCAAAGAGGGTTTTTGTAACTACAAGCTACAATTACTTCATTATATTTACATATTTGTATTAGTTTACATTTCAAAAGGGGATCGAGTAAGACCACAGAAGACGACAAATCAAACCTGCATGTCAACAATGCGTGGCGTACAGAAATCCCCCCAAAGTGCAAATGTTGTTTGAGGTGAGAAATGTAAACAAGATCTTTGTTAGACCTTCATGACATATACAAAGTATGTTGTATATGTGGGTTTTGTTTACAACTTTAAAGCGTGGAAGAGTCCATCAAGAAACACACAAATCAAATGGGAATCCAATAGCTCAGGGTTCCATGTAAATGATGAGGACACTGTGTGTCACACTACAATACATGAAAAGGTGACAAGAGTTCCTTGAGCTTCTACAAAACAATGAAAACACTTTTGGGAAAATTACATTTGAAATCTGGTTTTCCTTGAGCCGCTGTTTAGCACATCCATATCTAGTAAAAGATGCGTATTGTTATCAACGTCATATACTTTACGTACAGCTTTCTGTCAGCTCAACCCACAATTGGCTCTGATAGATGACACTTTGTGAATCTATGAAAGAGAGAGGATGATGCATCAGTTACAACAGTGGAGAAGGCACACAGAGGGAGACAGCCGCAACAGAAAGTCTGCCTCAGTGAGTCACTTCAGAGCTGATGGGATAATGAGGTCCGGCCAGTGCCCCAGACTTGCGGTTCTGTGTTTTCCACCTCGCTACAAACACAACATGACAACTGGCAGCGCTCATCTTTCTCCATCTGGGATGCAGTGCCTGCCAATGTCCCTCCTGTCTGCCCTCCACCTCCACCTCCCCCCCAAACCCATCTCACTCGACACATGGCCCACGGTCTGTTGGCTCGGCATCAGTGCAGGACCAATGCCTAGTCCTCCTTAGCCCCGATACCCCTTTACGCCACACTCCTCCTGCAAGCCAAGTCAGGCACTGGCTTCATGGGGGGACGTGACAGAGTGCAGGTCTGAAGCTGGCCTGTCATGGCACAGGGAAATGGGCTAATTGCCGCTTGCCATGGCTCTTATTTTTTTTACACTTTGGACAGACTGATATGATTGCTGCTGACACCTTGGCTCAAAGAGGACCTGATTTAAATGATTTGATAAGCATTGTCCAAATGTTGCATGATCCATTATATAATGGGGCCATTGACCCTAATGCTATAGCTCCGGTTTGCAAATCAGATTTCTGTGGACAAATAAGGGTGACATGCATCATTGATTCCCCATCGGAGTACATTTGGCAATCTGTATTTTGCAAATGTGCACAGTAAAAAGTCTCAAACTAATAGCAGACTAGGTTCAACAATACATTTTGTTTATATTATTCAGAGTGCTGATAAAGACTGGGAGGTAACTGCACCTGAAGGAGCCGTGAGGAATTGGAATCTGAATGTAATTGTAAAAAAAAAATGAATGTACCTACAGTGTGTTAGCCCCAAGATAGAAACTACCGCAATACCAAGAAGTGGTTTAGAAAATGAATCAATGGATGGACCGATCATTTGGCGATACTAATTAACTCAAATTGGAGTAGCTATGTAGGTCATCTTTCTGTCCAATATTACTTTTCTTTTTTTCAGAAAAAAGCACTTCAAAGCAACACAACCAACACGAGGAAATGGACTGATTGGGGACATGGACTGTAAAAATGCCACCATCTCAAAGGGAGCTGGACCACATAAGTAGTTTGAAGGCACTGCAGGTGACTCATGCTCCATGACTAATAGCTTAACTGTATGTTATTGGACTAAAATACATATTTCAGAACTGCAACCCTCAAAGCACAAATTCAAATGAAACAGTAAACAAGTAGCCGTTGTTCTTCAGCAGAATCCTGACCACGTCAGAGGTGATGCACGTCGCACGAGAGTCGCTGTATCAGACAGAGGAGAAGCTGTGTGAGCAGCAAGGCCCAGAGTCTGTGCTAGTGGTCAGCAGCCACAACCTCCTTCCTCCTCCAGAAAGCAACAGACAGACACAGAGACGGATGGACGGCCCAAAATTACAGCTCAACCGGCATTTGAAGGATAAACATCTCTTGTAAAAATACACCAAGCGACCAGGAGCAGCAAAACCAGCAGGTTCACCGGGGCGCGACGGTTGGAAAGGCACGTCGGCCTGCTGTATTTAGAGCCTGTGCTTCGAGGGATACTCCTCATCCTCTGACTTCCTCGCATGGATCTCAATTTGTGGCTTCTTCTAACGGGCCAAGGGTGGAAGGGCCACGCTTTGATATATATATATATATAAATATGTTTTGCTTGTTTGTAAAATGCACCACAAAGTAGAGAGGAAGCTGAGAGCATGCGAGAACTTTGAACCACAGGGAGGTCATTTATTTTATGTCGAATGGTGTCTTGCTGGCATGACCTTCATAGCTTGAGAATTGAAGAAGTGCTGTATGTGAAGCGTCTTTGGGAAGCTAGTTTAAACAAGAATCCCGGGGAAATGGTGACACTTTCTGACAGCCAAAAGCAAAAGTCCAGCAAGTTGAGGTGTGAAGTCTAATGACTCCTCTGACCTCCTCTTTCTGAACCCAGGGCCCTTGTTGTACTTGGTGCGTCCTGGCCCCTCCAAGGGCCCCATTGTCTGGGGGCAGAAGCTGGAAACCCTCCCCTGTCTCTGGCCTCCACGGCTGGACAATGGGCAAAGACAAGCCCCTGACACCCCGTCCTCCAAGGGGACCGTGCTGGATTATTGCTGCCGATGTTGACTTTGTGTGTCTGTGTGTGTGGTGTGTGTGTGTGCGTGTGTGTATTTTCTTTTCAATGAAAAGAAAAACACAGAAGGTAATACAGCGAGGGAGAGGAGAGGACAAAAGATGGAGGGCCTCAATGATGAAGTGACCTGAAGAGGGGTGAGATCATTTCAAATGGGATTACACACACACACACACACACACACATACACCAGCTTCATTGTCCCTGACACTACTCAACCTACACAATACAGAGCAGGATATTGCTGCACCATGCAGTCTTTTCACTATGTAGTCTCAAGTCGGCTGAGTTAACATAAGCTAAAGCTCAAGGTTTTTAGGGTCGGCAAGCACAGAACCTTATCTTAAAGTCTGTGATGAAGCACAGTGAATGTAGAAAACTGTATTTTTTAGCATGCATTTAACTGAAATAAACTGAGGTAAAGTCAGACTTTCAACAGGCGTATGAGATTGTTGTGATGTTATTTGCGGATACAGATTACTGGGAAACATATTCTTCACAATGTCCATGCGGCTCCCAGGGGTGACATAATGCATCGAGCAACAGATCAAAGCAACAGGCAACAAGTGTTCCTCGTCTTAATCTCCCTCCTGCATGGAACCCCTCCTCCTCTCCCTTTCGGCTTTTGGTTTTGTGAGACGATCCCACGGGCCACACATCTGAGGAGTTAGTTTTTGTGCCAGTGAGACAAGAAGATGCATCGTTCCAATGCATGTGAATAAAACTCAGACAATTGCCACATGATATACCTTTTTCTCCCTGTTAAAGTATTTTTTGGGGAGTTTTTTCCTGAACCGGTGTGAGGTTCCGGGGCAGAGGATGTCATATGTGTACAGATTTTAAGGCAAATTTGTGATTTTGGGCTATACGGAATACATTGAATTGAATTAAATAACTGTTTGGCATCCCAGAAGAAACTTGTCACTCGTTTTTTCTTTTTTAAATATTTATCAAAGTAAAATATATTTTAGGTCGGGCAAGTAATATGTCTATTACAAATATGTCCTTTAACAGGTGTTGTGTCACGTGACAGTGAGCAGTTAAGCAGACACTTGCGTGGTAGGGCGGCATGCGGATGAGCTACATGCTGACTCCAGCAGGATGGACTTGTTCACAAACCTTAATTGAAGGCTTGTGCGGCAAGAAAACAAAGCGCCAACTGTTGGCTTACCAACAGCACAATAAACAATGAAGACTGGTATATTTTCCATTTGGCTCTGCATGTCTGGATCCAAATGTGAAGATGACTGTGCTGTCTTTGCCTTATGGAGTGCCGACTTCCTAGGTAGTTGCTGTTTCAGCCATGTCACCTGATGCTCTTTGATCATGGGCTGATGGAGTTTTCCCCTGCTTGCCGATACTTGTGGCATGCTACAGCAAAACCAAATGGATTGGAATAAACTGTCAGGGTAAACCTTGTATGGGCTTCAAAAGATGTCAGTGAACCTTACATGTGTTAGCCAAAAAATAAACACGTTCTAGAGACAATGAAGGCTGGTGACCCAGTTTGTGTTTTATCAACAAAAAAAAGAGCTTGGGTCCCAACATGGTAAATGGACTTGTACTGTAGAACATTTCTAGTCTTCTGATCACCCAATCCGCTTTAACACTACATTACTGGGTGAATGTCATCATTCACACCCATTCATACACTGATGGGAGGAGCTGCCATGCAAGGTGTCACCTGCCCATCAGGACTAACTTACATTCACACCCATTCATGCACCTACGGGAGCAGTTTGGGGTTAAGTGTCTTGCCCAAGGACACATTGACATGGATTGTCATGCCCTCTGAGGCAAATTTGTGATTTAGGCGATGCAAAATACATTTAATTGAATCGAATTGAACTAGTGGAGCTGCTGATTGAAGGACGACCCGTCCCCGTATCCGCTCCTGTGGATAAAAACAGTGTTTGCCGACATGCTCAGTGCATGCAATATATTTACATAAGCCATATTAAAGAAGGTTAATGTACTCTGAACTATTGAACTCGTACAGTGGGTGTAAAGCTCTGCAGTGTACATGGATAACCCAGGTTCAGGCCCACTAATGTCTACAAATGTTTTTACCTTTATAATCTCATTGTCATTGAGGTTTTCCAGCAAACTGATCTCAATTGTTGTTACATCACAGTGCAGTGTCAATAAGTTGGCCAACCAAATCCCACAAGCACACATTCCTGGCAGAAAATGTAGTGACATCACAATCACCTGGCATTCAGCCTGCTGTTGCTGTGATCTCAGATACAAGTTTTCAGGCTGACAGCTTCCTGCATTGCTTCATCGCTGTAGTACGGCCTGGTGGCCAAGATGCTCACCATATGATCAGGAAACGTTGCAGACTTGAGGCATCAATCACAAGTCTGATCTAAACCACTATGCGGTGTTGATAAGCCTTCCAACGCTTGGATCTGTAACTCAACCCGTGTTGCTTGGCTTGACTTTTGTGATGAAACATGCCACCACAAACGTAGCTTCTAGCTCTGTTTTAACCGGTTGCTGTTTTGAATGCCTTCACAGCGACTTGTCTGTCATTTCAATGAGACAGAGGGAAGAGGCACATGGTAGCCCTTCCATTATTGTATCCATAACACCTTTGTGTTGTGTTTCGGTGGCTCTCCGCTGGGGAGGACGTCTGAAAGTCATGTTTTAGAAGAACATTTTTAGTCATCTGTGAATCATTGTAATGCTCTCAACCGAGGCCACTGTAAGTGCGCTCTTTACGGATTCTCACTTAAGATTCAGAAGCCATTTCACTCCCAGTTTAAAACCGGAAGGCTCATGAACGTTAAAGCATTAAAACATTTTGAGCCTTTCTCATGTAGCCATTACTCTGCCATTCGCCCATGACGATGAAAAGTACGCTAACATTCAATCTGACACATTGGCAGTCAGATTTATGAGGAATTAAGAGGATTTTATTGTTAAGGATTTAAGGGTTTTCGACATTGTGCGATGTTTCATCTCCCAGGCAAAAGTCACAGAAAATCGTGTCAAAGAGCTGGTGAATTGAGGCTCATTCATACGCACTACGACTGAGTCAACTACAGAAAGCAGAGATCTTCTCTTCATTGTCTTCCGTAAGGTTGACTATGGAGGCAATATTGTCATCATTGGGACAGTGGCTCATTATTTCTGAGCCACTGAGCACGACCATCTAGCGGCAAGCTGTGGTGTAAAGACAGATCCGTCTAATTAATTCTTCTTTATCAACATATGAAGCGTCTACTCATCTATGATGCAGCCAGAAGCTACTATTCGTTTACACAAACACAGTAAGCTCACAGAGACCAGCTGTTGCTTTGTTAACATCATGCATCAAATGAAATACGACGTACACTATTGGTCCTAACGTGACAATCACTGCAGCTGCAACCACACCAGAAGCAGTTCTCTTCTGCCAGATGGACTGGGAGGAGAACCTGTAATAGTTGAGTTTTTGTCCACTTGGGGTTAGTGCAACATGCTGCCAACATATGAACATTGCATCACCTTGCAAAGTTGTACATGGTGAACTTGTTAGCAAAAGAAAAGCATTGATAAGCAACAGTAAACAACATTAGCATTTGTCTGGAATATTACAAAATAGTGATATTCCTTTGGCTCTGGTTTGTTCTCCGCCAACTCTGGATGCAATTATCTTGCATTTTAGCTGCTAACTGCTCTACTTCTATATGTTCACCAGCTACGTTTTACCTGTCTGCCAGCCGTTTCAGCCTGGTTTTCCATACAACAAAACTGTATTGGCAGTTGTGTTTTGAGGGAAACACTTTTTCTCCCAGTTTAGCCTTGTTTTAAACATATCACAAGTATGTTTCTACTGAAGTCAACACAGAAAGGTGGAGGACTTTCACTCAGTAGACCTGTTTGTGTCCTGTGGGAAACCAAGTCCACGCACATGAGCTCATCCTTTGACAAGCTTCCACCACCCTTCAGCGGAGTGACGGGCAGCTTCAGAGCGGTGACACGGCTCTCCTGGTCATCTGTTACAATAGAGGCCCAGCTCGTTTTGTCTGATCCCACCGACTGCTTTCAACTGCTGCCAGGGCCACAGGAAGCCAGTCATGCCCAGTGTGCAAGTGTGTGTGTGTGTGTGTGTGTGTGGGGGGGGGTCTCTTGTCCCTCGATTTTCCGCCCTGATTGGAGTGAATGAGTGGCCATTCTGTTGCCTAGCTGAATCTCCCGTCTCTCGTTTTCTTTGAGTTCACAGTCACAGAGGCAAAACGACACACTCTTACGAATCGAGACGTGACATCATCGCAGGCCGGATGCTTGGTACCATCCAAGGATGCACTCCACGCTTTAAAAAAAGGTCTTGTATTTGATTTATTGAATGCTATAAAATAGTAAAGAGACAGGGCATGTTGTCTTTTGCTTTCCCGCCATATCAGTTTTACGCAAAATTTCAAGGTTGGGTTGTAATTAATAACATTAACGGCAGCCGTCATATTTAGTTATTCATTAGACTTGTGCTTTTCATATTTGTCAATTGGAACCTTAACTTGTTGTGCTACTTATTTTGTTGATTTTCTTTTTAATGAATAATTACAAATCAAAAGCCATGACCACAAAATGTCCCCGACTTTTTAAAATCCTGTTTGATGGTTCTTTTGAAACATGGTGCAGTTATGGTCCAGCCATTATAGTCCCGGTAAGAGAGGTGAAGCTAAGAATAAAATGTTGATGTGATTGTCTGAGCCATCTTCATTTAGTAATAACGGCTCCAAGCCGTGAGCTTAACGAGGTGAAGGTTGCAGGAGTTGTATGCATCCTGACAGAAATACCTACAAACACTGTGCAGGGCTGGAGGAAACTCCATAACAACAACTAAACTATAAAAGATATCCATCAAGTTTACATAGCATTTTAATTTTTTGAACCAGCACCACAATGAGTTTGTATCATAAGTATATAATATGTAATAATATTCTCCCTTTTTAACATGGTCCTCACACGTCTCCATCCTGGGGAAGAAAGCTCATAAACGGCTGCATTTCTTAAGGAAACTGAAGAAGAATACATTTACCGTGCCAAGTTCAATCAGGAGAGACTTGTTTTTGAGTGTAACAATAATTTATTACAATTGCATATAAGAGAATAGTGCAAAGTCTTTGGAGATTGGACTCCATCCTGAATTAGGATAAGCACGGGGTAGCGATGCTGATAAGATTTATTTTATATGGATGAAATAAATCAATTCCTTACCTACAGCCACTAAGGTTTCCACATGCACTATATAAATGTTTCATGACATAAATAGTAAAGTTAGAATGGGTAAGGGTGCACAGGCACAAGTAGATAGTAACCCAGAGTTAAGAGGGTCTAGTGAAACAAAGCATAAGACAGAGGAAGGTCAAGAGGGACCGCAGACAAGGATACAGGGGTCTCTATCAACCGCAGAAGCTAATAGTGCCAATCTGATATACAGCACTAAATATAGCAGGATCCGAACAGATCCCGAAAAGTGACAGCGGAGTCCGGACAGACCGCAGGAAGCATTATTTGGGGTCAACATGGACCGCAGACAAGGACAGATTGCGGGTCCTGTGTAGACCGCAGAACAGGATAGTGTGGATCTGAACTACTGTAAAGTATAGGGGGATTTTAAGATCCTCGAATGGATCAAACCCAAGGAAAGGATAGGTTGGGGTCAAGTGAGACCGCAGACAAGTATAGGTTGGGGTCCTGTAGCCCGCAGAACAGGATAGCAGGGGTCACTTATGGACCGCAGGACAGGCTGAGTAGGGTCGCAGAATTGGGGCCCGCTGTACACTAAAGACCGGATAAAGTTCAACCGGGAAACGAGACATAGTCATCTTTGACTGGTCGCCTTTTGACCTAGAAACATAAATACCGGAGAAATAGAAATAGTGTCATCTTTGCTGGTCCCCTTCAGGACCGGGAAATGAGTGACAAGTATAGGTTGGGGTCCTGTGTAGACTGCAGAACAGGATAGCAGGGGTCACTTACAAACCGCAGGACAGGCTGAGTAGGGTCACATAATTTGGGCCCGCTGTACACTCAAGCTGCAATCGCGCTCGCTTGAGCCTGATTGCAGCCATCCTACTTCAGGCCCTGGTCACCACCAGGCAGGCCACAGTCCGGACCCAGATGCTGTCGTATCTGGACCCTGGAGCTACCATCGATAGATAATTGAGAATTATCCATTTTTACGGAGCGCTTCCATTTATCCATTAATCTTATGCCCGGAACACACCACAACTATCACATGCATTGCAGAATATCTCACTTTGTTACTCCGCTAATCAAAACAGGTATTAGCGTAGCAACATAATTTGGATACTCATGTACTAGTGACTAAAATCACTCTAGTTGAACATTATAAGAATAAACATTCCTAAATACCATCCTAAATACCAGGCAGTGTGTTCTCAGCGTCTACGGTTAATGCTCTATCGGCAACCCATTGACTAGACTTCAAGAACAATACTTATTCCAATGATTAGTCCTGACTTATGCAGTGCGGTGATCAATGTCAACCAGACTACATGATGACTCACCGCTAAATATGGTCACAAGTGTCAAAGCGCGTAGCTGGAGATTAATATGACTCGCACACTCAAGGATATTGATTGACATTGTAATTATGATAGTATGGTTAAAGAGCCTAGCTCCACAGTGCTCTACCCACATTTCTCCTAAGATGACGGGAGACATCATATTATTTCCGTTAATTTAACCAGGGAGGATTTATGGGAGAAACTTTCTCTTCTTCACTGATTGACATTCCTCTCAGCGGTGCTCGAAAACCAGACGAGGAGGAAGTAACCATAATTAGTACTTCCTTAAACGTCATAATATCACATTTAAAGAATGCTGCTGTCGTAGGTTTTGAGAGTAAGATCAAGATGAGTACAGAACATATACACCTACTGAATATTATACTATCAGTTTATATATACAAATGTTCTATATTTATAAGCCCATCAGGTTTTAACATTCTGCTAACTAACTACAAGTACCTAATAAGGAAGTGGAACAAAGTACCATAAACAGCGGAGAACAAGCGAAGTATTAAGCCTCCAATGGACGGCTCACGTTGCCCAGCTCTTTGCTAGAGGAAGTCAATGCTCCCCAACTTTAGAGGAACACTGCTCGCGGCTTTTCCGGAACAATGCTCCTGCGCCTCTTCATAATATTGCTCCTGCTCCTTTTCAGGCTCAAACTGCCGCACCTTTTCAAGCTCCATGCTGCCGCGCCCTCAGCCAGGCTCAATGCTCCACAACCAGGCTTAATGCCATTTTCTGTGGTGGTACGAGAGCGCCACCACCAGGTGGTGCTGCAGTAACCCTGGTTACGGCCAGAACCTCTCTTTCTCTCTTGTGTGTAATCAGGCAGATGCTGGACAGCCGGGAGGAGTGCGCCCGCCACCCGCAGCTGCAGATCATCTCACCATCAAGAAGCAGTTAAAGGTGGCCTCCTCCCGGAGGTCCAGCGTCGAGAGATTGTTATGCCTGCCTGCATGCACGTACCTCAACTGCGCCGACCGCCAAACCCGGATCCACGTGTTGGGTCCTCACAAGTCCAGCACACGAGGAAGCACAAGCACGCCGAGAGCCGCCGCAGCGAGCCACTGCCTACTTCCTGTTTCCGCCCTTGTCCTTCCGTGAGAGCGAGAATAAACATTGATTGTTATTTACCACCTAACATCACTTGTCCGTCGTTTGCTTTTGGGTCCAGGCTACTGGACCGCTACAATTTTCACCATTATTGATTTATATACAGACATATATTTTTTTATAAATAGTATTACTCTTTTCCACAACCTTCCCCTGAATGTACTCCATCTACCGCTGAATACATTCATGCATCGTAACTTAAAATGCATCTTTATTTTACTTAAAATGAGAAAAACCTTCATTTATATTAGCGTATAACCCATACTTGCTCCCGTACCCTTTGAAAAAACCTTATTGTTGACATACTCAAGCCAACTACTTTATTTATTAGACTACGTACCTGTTAAAACAACTGTAGGCTATGTTAATACCTGTTAATACAACTGTAGGCTATGTTAATACCTGTGTATGTGGTTTGGTCATGACTTCTCATAATGCCTATTAGGCATTATGAGAAGTCATGACCAAACCACTGGCGGGGCCTATCCGTGAGTCTGGACCTGTAGACATGTCCTCATCTGTTGAACCTGAGGAGCGGAACAGAGTTCCTGTTTATGATGCTCTGATTTAGCATGCTATCTGGTACCGCATGGCGCCGTGGTGGCTATTGTAATAAAATACGCAGCGTTACCGGAAGTGAAGCGAGCATCGATGTTGTGGATGAGCTACTCAGCGAATGCTAGAGTGGACGCCGTTGTCTTCTGTAGCGGAGCATCCTTCCTCTTAGCCTGCGGAGCTCAGGCTAAGCCTGATCTTCTGGCCCGGTCCCGGCGAGGGATCAAATGATTGCAGCCAACTAACCAGACTAACTCGCCAGCGGAGCTGAAGAGAGAGAGAGAGAGAGAGAGGGAGAGAGAGAGGCCTGATGCCGGAGTACCACCGTGATCTTCCGGCGAGCTGAGAGTTTCGCAGAGTCGAGAGGTTTCTGCTGCTGCGTGGAGCTGCTGCGCTGCGCTGTGGGCTGAAGGCCGGCTCCGACTGAACCTCGATGTTGAGATCTGACTCTTCCCGACAGATCGAAGTCGGAATCTGACATGTTCCAGTTACCAATACCTAGACGTAACAGTCAGAGGAAACATTTCCCCATTCGCATCGGTTGGAGCTGAATTGACAACTGACAGCGGCAGAGAGGAAAATATATTTAAAAGTTTGACAATCACGCTGTGATTGGCTTACCGACCTGCTCCGACTCAGATTGGTTGGATCCCTCCACACACACGCCCCCAATCAGCTGATGGAGTACTCGCTGTGAGACTTAGAGACTGAACTTATAAATGAAGTGGCGAGTAAGCGTGTCTTCCTTACTGAACTTACGCTATTGTTAACTTTTACAGAGGAGCAATAGAAAGCATCCTGACTGGGAACACTACAAACTGGCATGGGACCAGGACAGGAGGGCTCTACAGCGGGTGATTAGTCCCGCCCAGATCATCATTGGTACCATCTACCGAGCATCATTGGGTACAGTCTGTTCACCCTGCTGCCGTCTGGAAAGAGATACAGAAGTATCAGCTGCCGAACCACCAGACTTCAAAACAGCTTATTTCCTATAGTTAGGTTTTTGTGTTACCAAAATGGTACTGGGATCAAATTGCGTTTCACAACCCTGTTGTATGCCGATGATAATGAAACAACTTGCAACCTGGTAAATGTATAAAGAAATTCCGTCATTGATGTAAAAGGGTTCATTAGTTAATGATGCAGAAAATAACTCCCACCAATAATGGTGCATCGATGGTAAAGTCTAATAGACTAGAAAATGTTTACTGTCAGAAGTTCACAAAAAGATTGAAAGCAGCGATGTCTCACTTGACAGCAGCAGTGACGTGAGCAACCGTCTTAAAGGAGAAAGAAGTGAAGAAGCTGCATCGGCCTACAACTCCCTCATAGAGCCGCCCCACGTTTACATCACATCTTACACAACGGGAACTTTTCTTTCAAATCAGCGCTCTACCTTTCAACTAAGCCGCTGCCTGCAGCAACTCCTATTAAATTACTGTATACATCGGGACATGCGGGGTCTTGATGGTGAACGCTTTGTAGCGTGTGTGTTTGCGTGTGTGTGTGTGTGTGTGTGTGTGCAGCATGGAGTTCACAACTGTTTTCACTGTAACCAAGGATTGACTTTAAGTATGCCATACTTCCACTCTAATATCTCTTCAAATCCCTGTGAAAATCAATCATCACCCGAGGTAATGACTGTTTACACAGTTTTATAGCAAGTTTTTGTGTGTGTTAGCAATCAATCTGTTCAGTGGGAGTGCTGACTCGTATCCCCTGCCCCGGGGTCGTTTGCTAATTTTTCTTCAACAAAGAACGAATACGATAATGAGCCTTCGGAAAGCGCTCGGCCGGAAAACGGTGAAACATATATTCTCTGTAAAAGTTCCGCTGGAGGTGGAGGGCCAAAAGTGAGAGGTTACATGGATCGAGGGTTCTCTGGCAAGTGTGTCCGCTCACATCCACCCACACAGCTAGTGCATGCATCATGTCAGACACAGAAACACACACATACAGTCCCACCGCACAGGCTGATCTCCACTGCACATGTTTAGTACATGTTTAGCACATGAGCGCACGGTGCAATACACACATTCATTGTTGTGTGGAGACGCAAACATCATAACAAAAGCTGGAGAAACATGAATTCAGTTAGACATTTCCATACTGAATAGATTGTTCACGCCATTTTTATATGATGTTCTATTCAAATGTATTATTTATTTTTTGGGGGGGTGATTTCCTTCACAGGCAGAATGTATAAGATGAATTATGGGCCAGGGTCTGATGTGGAGACAGCTGTTTCATGAATGACGAACATCACAAAGTTCCTCGAGCATGCACGGACCCCACAGACGCTGCTGTTTACAGACAATCACACCAAACAGTTTTACTGACGGTTCTCATCTGGGATTGCAACAGAAGTTGAACAGAACAAAACACAATGTGACTCTTTCTGTGCACTGACTGACAAGGGGGAAAAAGAACATGAGTGAGCAGAGATCACGATAAAAGGCTGCACATCTCTCTGACGTGTCGGCCTACAGAGCCAGAAAGAAATTAGTGCTCTCCTGCTGGTCTTGGTATCCGAGCCGGTCTTCATCAGCCCCCTCTATAAGTTCAAACTGAGGATGTGATTAGATCCTGGATAATAAATGCTGTTTATTATCAGCAGGTTGCTGTCCTGATGTTGGCCACCAGGACAATGATGCATAACGGTTCAGAAATAGATGTTGCGTCATGGTCAGAAACAGGAAATGACAAATAAATAAATAAGTATAAGACAAATAAGTCTTCCGATTACAGATGTAAATGGAAATAAGTTTGTTTTGACGTTTGGTTTCACACGGGACAGAACTGGGTCGACCCACCCGCCCACCACAACCTCCCTAAGCGGACGTCCGAGGACTATGATAAGAAACATATTTGTGATACTCAAAAAACAAAAAATGCTTGAAACGTCTGACGATGCAGTGTCATTGTATGGGAACGTACCTTTTAGGAGACCAGGCTGATATTAACTTTCTAAGAAGCAGTGTGTCACCGCCCTATCAGTTTCAAGACTGTTGCACCTCTGACCACACCCAGCAGTGATGTCACGGTGTACTGATACACACAAGTCTACATCCCTGCAGCCAGGTGAGACATTAAACCACTGCAGCTGTTAAGCTAATATGTCATATTAACATATATCTTCTTGGCATCGAGTGTGACAGCTTATGACCATATTAACATCACTGCTCATGCATGCAGTTAACAAGCTACGGCTTGAAAAGTATGTAAGACCAAGCAACTGATGAATTGAGATGTGTGTAGGACTGCAAGTGGTGCATCACGTTTTATATTCCCTGCTGTGTGTGCTGATCACTCACAAGTGTAAAAGTAAATGGGTGAGTCCTGCCCATCGATGCATGCATGATTACCAAATGGCACGAGCCACTTTTATAAACTCAAAAAAAATATATTATATATACAAACAAATTGCACTGTGTACAGTCAACTGCTGTACACCAACTGTTTACAATACTGTTTGCACTGTTATACTGTTTTTATCTGCCATATTTACATTTATACTGTAATTCTGTTAACACTGCCATATTGCCATATTTATATTCCACTGATAATTCTGTTTATATTTATGTTGTTCATTCTGTTCACCATATATGTCATATTTATACGTTTTATATAGTCTATATTTGCCACTGCCTGTTTATATCTTTTAATTACTTATATTTTTTATATTTTATATTTCATGTTTAATGCTGTTTGCACCGTATGTCCTGCACATATGGCATTATTGATAATAAAGTTGACTTGACTTGATTATGTGCCAGAGAAAACAAGAATCATCATTTAACAATCTACCTGAGTCAGCACTTGAAAGAAGGCATTTTTTTCCAATGTTATGTTATGTACCGAAAACTAATTTCTGAGGAATTATTTTTATGGACCAAATTAAACAACCTAGTCACAGATAAATGATTCAAGAGAGGGGCTGTACCAAACGGGAGTTTCACTCCATGCACAGTGTTTCTGTTTTTTTGTGTGCAATTTGTGTTTCATTCAAAAGCTGCACAGTGTTGGCAGGGTACAAGCAGCAGTACAGCCTGAGTGCAACATGGCTCTGTAATGGCTTATTCATAGCATTCTGCTGCCTCGAGGCCACCCTTGTTGGCAAACACACCAACAAAAGTGCACTGCAAAGAACCAGTGCATAATGAAGCTGTTATTAGAGCATGTATACAGCAGTAACGCTTTTGATGCACACTACAGGACCAATTAGCAGCAGACAATTCTCTGGGTGCACAGGACCAGGAAATTAAAGCACTTTAAACGTTCGGGCGAGCAGGAGATGCAAATGTGGCTCATTTTCTCATTCCAGGGCCTTCACTGCGGAGAGACGCAGGCTTTACCGGTCGTTTATCACACGTTTTGCACGTTTGGTTTCACTATGGAGTTTGTTTCTCAATTCAAATGTTTTGTACGCACACATCTGCCGCCAAGGTAAAGTCCTCAGTGGTTATAAGCTATCTACCGAGGCCTGCATTTGGCCACGGGGTCACAAACCACTAGTTTAAAATATAAAATTTCTCACACAATTTAACTTTCACCTTTGTAGTTGAAAACTCTATAGATCATTGATGACAGTGGTGCCAGAGGTTGTTGACTTGCTGACTTTTTTCCCGCTGACTTATTTTAACATGCAGGAATCTGTAATATGGTCCTAAATGTGCACTCGATTGTTTGATTGGAAGTCAATTTTGCTCTTGGGATTTTGGTTTAACTACTTGGTAAAACTCTTCTTTGTAGTGCTGAAGCTCCAGAAACTAGGTTTCTTATTGTCAGATCCAGTGGACAGGATATTGGAGCCTAACTTGCAGTTTGGGAACTGCGTTCTTCTCCTTGCAGCAGTATGAGCTGATAATTGTGCTGCATTCAGAGCTTCCCAGAAAACCGAGAGGACAGGTTTACTGTAGATTAATCAGTTAGTTGTCAAGAAATAGACTGACCGAACCAACATAAGTGATTTACATGTCTAAGGGGGAAATGCTTTAAAAACACATAGCATATATTTTCTTTATGAAACACGGTTTAAATATCTTTGATTTGACTCAACTTAATATTGGGTTAATCGTTCAGACAGATGATGTTATTGAGCATCCATGTGTTGATGCCAGAGTTACAGTTAACATTTACAATATGAATCTGACAGTTGGGTTATCTGACAGGAGGAGTTATCAATTGTGAGATGTAATAATTGTATATATACAGTATATTATCATGTTGTGAGAGATCACTGTTTATGTATGTTATCGTACATAGAAACATAAAATATATGGCAGGGAATGTACATGTTTCGTGGTTTTCTGGATAGTGGTCCATGCCTACAACTCATTACATGAATAATTTCTGTCATATTCATTGAATGTGCTGTAACTCTGTTACGTTGATTTTGTACACATGACATCTATTGCTTCTGTCCATCCGGGGAGAGGGATCCTCCTCTGTTGCTCTCCTGAAAGTTTCTTCCCTTTTTTTTCCCCTGTAAAAGGGTTTTTACTATTTTTAGGGGAGTTTTTCCTGATTCAATGTGAGGTCTCGGGACAGGAATGTCGTATGTGTACAGATTGTAAAGCCCTCAGAGGCAAATTTGTATTTGTGATTTTGGGCTGTACAAAATAAACTGAATTGAATTGAGGGGGCATTCCATTGTACAAATATAATTTATTATCCTCTTGATGATTTAACTCTGTCAGAAAATAATTAGATAGATATTGGAGTGAAGGAAAACTTTGAGGACTTGGTGAAGAAGAGATGCTAGTTAGTATAAGTTTCAGTGAGTTTAAAATGGTGAAACACACTTTGAGCTCACTTTGCAAGCTTTACCTGTGAAGGAGCATGATAGTATAATTACATACATCGTGACCCAGCGGGGCAGGATCGAGATGACATCTCACCAAACAAGGTGTTTGGCAGAAGAAATAGATTCCTGCTGGATGGAGAAGCATCAAGCCCTTATAAAATAGTTTATTTAGCTTAAGGTGTAGGTGAACACTTCACCCTTCAGTTTATCACACATATTAAAAATCAACATAGCTATGAGATACGTGGCTTTCATTGGGATGGGTATGAAAAGAATTAAAGCTGTCAGACTATTGCTGTCCTGTATTGATGTCTTCTGTATTTGTTGATGTCTACCCCCATCTTGTGGCCTGCGTTGGTACTACTGTATAATATGCATGTGATCCAGGAATGATGTGTAATAGAGAATAAGTGGCAGATTTCCTCTCAAAAAACTTGTCAAAGTACTTAAATGTGCATCCAAAACTAAAGTAGTATGATGAAGAGCTACTCTTTTTAAAAGCATTTTATGATGCAGCTCATTTTTTTTGCTCTTTTTTGTATTCTATTTTTACTGCTTTACTTAATTTCTCAAGTAGAATATTATGCTATCTCATCCCAACCATAAATATATAAGATAGAGAAGGAGCCAGACAATGAAGAAGAAAGACAGACAGCCTTTCAGGTCCAGACAGATGGATTAGAGCAGCCTGCAGAGAGATAAAGATGCTGAGAAGAAGAAAGGAAGTGGACGTAAAAGAGCTGTGATCAGCTGATGCTTTTGGTCAACATGCCAGCTGCAGATGTGACGCCAGTTGAAAACAGCACGTCGACCTCCCGGTGGGTGTCATGGAAGACAGACAGCCCGTCCTGCCCCAGGGCGAGACTGATTTATAAAAGGGAGACTTACTGCCCGGTCAGGGCGGGGTGAAGTCCCTCGTTACAGCACCACACATTGGACTCTCTTGTCCAATAAGCTTTCATTTCCCTCTCTCTTTTTTACTTGCCACTACTTATTCTACAGTAACATTAAACATTTTCACCGTAAAATAAAAACGATACTGTGCTGTCCTGGGAGTTCAGGAACAGACCTTGACCTGATGTTGCCATGTGGTTTTCTCTGACTATGTCTCTGAGGGCACACTGTGTGTGTGCAACGCTGTGTTTGACCACAGAGGTTGGAGGTCAAGCTCAGCTATTTTAGCTCTGGAAAAGGTGGAAGTTCAGCTCCCCCTTTTTTAGCTATAAAACAGCTGCTCTGCAGGTTGTGTAGTAGTTAGTAGATGCGGGAGGCAAAGGTAAAGCCTCTGTTAAGTTTGCTTTTATATTTTCATGTGTGCTCACAGTTTTCATTCCTGCAGGTTGTTTGGTTGAAATATGAAATAGTGAATTCAATTCCCCGATTAAGGTCCAGGAGATGACGGGGTAACCGTGTAAATAACAACAGAGGCCTGCAATGGATGAATAAACTAAATAGTAATGTAATAACAGTAAACTGAAATGCTCACAATGCAACAACTGAAAACTACTTTCTGTACAGGAAAGTAACACTGCTTAACAGCAGTAACTCAAAATATGAAAACACTATGAAATAGACTAACTGGTCGTGCTACCAACAGCAGCACCCACGGGTCGAGAGGCCATCACCGCAGACACAACACACACAGCTTGGCCCACTCGTCTGCATCTTCTATGGTCCTGACCGGTGATGGAGCCCAGACATGTACGCTCACACACGGCAGCTGTAGGCGCGGAGAAGGGCGGCACCTGAATGGACACAGAGCAGAGAGAAGATACCACACGGCAAAAAAGGTAAAGATCTCCTCTAAGACCGACATAGTGTGTGGGGCTTCTGGTATTTCTCTTATTTTAATTGACTCAGAGATCAGGCTTCCCAGACTTCTGTCTGGCTAGAATTCACTGTTGTCCCACGCTCCCTTTTCGTCAACCTCCTGCTGCGAGGGGTTTCTCTCCAGCGAGGCCAGGGGCTGTGGTACGACCCCAAGTCTCCTTGCTGATTTCCCGTTGTCTGCATTTTGGATCTGCTGCTGCTGAGATACACACATCGTAAGAGGGTTGGATTTCGACATGCTTCAGTCCTCCTCTTTCTTTTCTCATTTCCTTCTCCCACTCTTTCAAATGTTCCGTCAGCTTGCATCATTTTGTCATACTGTCTGCCACGTTCTCTTACATTTCCTCCTTCTACATCTCTTCTTCCATGTCCTCCTCCCCATCTTTCTCCACATTCCTTCCTCACCTCCTGTCCTCCCTTGTCAATGTGTAGAAAGCATTAGCGCTCACTTGGGTTTGGTCCTGAGGCGGTGGAGGGGATTAAGTTTCCTCAGGAAGGGTAACGCTTGTCAGGTCAAGTGTCCAGACTGAAAGCTGGTGCTGGACTCTTCAAATGAATCTCTCCTACGTCTGTCTATAGCTGCCTTCATCCAGACACAGACAGTGTGTGAACGGGAGCATCTATTCACCCGTCATTAATCTTGTACAGTCCTTTTTACATTCATAAACTATTTCACGTTAAATCATAAAACATTTTGTTGTGAAATCTACAAGTCTAATTCAAGGTTCCATGAAGTCCGGAATCATCAAAAATCCCTATATACATATATATATATATATATATATATATTGTGATCATCTTCAGCGTTATCGGTGTTATGATCATCATTGAAGTTTATAAAGAAACTTGTCTCTGTACATTAACAAGGGTAACATTTTGGGGGGAAAGAAGGGACGACCCCCTCACTTTTTCAGAAGGCAGTACTGGACCACTCCACACGCACACACAGACACACAGACACACACACACACACACACACACACACACACACACACACACACACACACACACATACGCACATTGAGGCTGACGAGAGAAAGACGTTGTTGGAATAAAGTTAGATTATATATATATATATATATATATATATATATATATATATATATATATATACTTGTATATATCTATATATATAAATATAGATACATATAGGTGAGTTTGTCTTCAGTCTAAATCTATATAAATCTGTATATATATGTATATATATTTAGTAACATGAGGTTAAGAATATTCATTGTGAATATTGTTGGAATATTAATTTGTAAAAATGTTATCCCTTCCAAACAAGCACAGTCTGTGCCTCCACTAAACACATTGATATATATTTATTTATTTTAAAATCATGGAAATCATTTATTGTGTCTGTAACTTAGCAGGTACAGCTGCACCTGTCGTGTCACAATGTGTATTGCCCGTCAACAAACTGACACACTGTTCACATGGAGCGCTCACAGCCTAAAACAGCTGCATCACCCACTTTGCCTAAAGCTGCTTGTATCTTGACATGGAAATACACATAACTTTATGTCCGTGGTAATAGCAATGGTATATGTTTTTGTGAAACTTTAACATTTCTTGTTCCTGAATAATCACAATTGTGGCCAAACAAGTTTTTGCCATTTAGTATTCAGGCCTGACATTTCCGTGATATAGGCAATACTATTGCTTCGGATATTCCGTTTGGCATGTTCTAAATATTCAATTAGAAACTACACGATGGCTGGATTACACAACATATCTATTTTTTTTTTTTGCATTGAGACAGCATACCTGCTCTGTGCCCTTGATTATAACCAACACATTTTGTTTTACAACTCATAAAATGCAGTTTTCCACATCCCAAAAGATTATTACAGCTCCTACCGTGTCACTGGAAGGGTATTTATGTTTCATGTTGACTTGATTGTTTTTATTCATTTGAAGATTATAGAGCCCACCCAGTCCTTTAACCTATTGAAATACCTTTGAAGAGGCACTACAACTCATAAAATGCAGATTTCTGTAGCCAGAAAGGGAGCAGCGACAATAACAACCCCTTCATAAAGCTAACATTTGCCAGATGTGAAGCAGCAGCTCACAAACCAACCTGCAAGGACTGACCAGTATGGATATGGCTAGCAGTGTGAGGAGGACCGTGCCTGCATCATCAAACAGTTCATCAAACACAGTGAATGGTAATGGCTCCATAGACAGCAATGCTGATGGATTTAATGGAGAGATATCCTTCACTACGGCCGATGAAATTTGGACTGATCAGGCTGATGGAAAGACCTTCTATCATCCGTAATAACCCCAGATCTACCAGCGGATTGTGGGTGAAGTGAAAGCCGCTGGGATGTGCACAGATAATGCAGCAGCCATTGGCATCAAACCAAGAAAGAGGAGGGGACCATGTGAAGCCTTGCACTCGGAGAGTCAACATATAAGTACGAGAAAGTTTCCGTTGGCTGATGCTGATGTTGTGCAGAAGCTGCTGGTTAGAGCCACAAGACAACCAGAAGGACCGTAGAAGCCGATGCATCAAAATGCTAAAGTTGCAGTGTATTGACAACCAGAAAGGATGCCGTAAGTGTCACAGATCCACCAGAGAGAGCGCCAAAATACCATCAACAGTGGAGATCCCAAAGAAAACCTTATTTATGTATTTCTGCAAAAAGTGTCAAGATTTTTGCAGAAAAACTACCTTTTCCCAAGCAGACCCAAGCAGTGTGCTCTTAGTGTCAGCATCCTGGCACCCTATCCACACTGGTCATCTATACAAAATACCCAGAATGAAAAAAATGTGTATCAAATACTGAGACATGGACTAGGTCTCTGTGCTTGCAGATTCTGGTGCACGCAGAACTGGTGCACTCAATCACTTCATCCTCATTCCTACTGCGTCCGGACCCCCAGTACAGCCATCCGTCATACAGATCTTGCAGGTCATGGGCTCTGTGGGCCAGGCAGTGCCAGTCATTCTAACAGTGCACAATGTGAGTAGAGTCACTGACCTTCATCATGGCTGACTCAGCTGAAAGCATTTAAGTCCCTTATGGCAACAGGTGCATGCTCTTTTAGACTGCGGTCGCCTGGAGATAACCCTCTTTGGTGAAACCGTACCTCTCTTTAACCCCAGCAACCAACCTATGGTGCCCATTGATAGGGTGGTCCGCACAACAGTGTTGGAACCGATCTGTAAATGAGTTGAACCTGGCACTGCACAACAGGCAGCAGCAGGCCAGGTGAAGCAGAGCCTGGAGGCCAGCCTATCCCAACTCAACAACAGAGTGTGGGCTGCTTTATTCATAATGGTGATGAAAAAAAAACAAGAGCCCAGGGCTGTGTGTGTCCTAAATTAGCAGAAGGATAAGGATGTCTGTCCCCGGCCACATATCCAAGACAAGCTGGACACGTTGTCCCACGGCAAGTACTTCAGCACCCAGGACCTAACACTGGGGTACTAGCAGGTGACACCCAGAGCCACTTTTCCATAAACCATAACAGTGTTCCTTGTAAACGTCAAATCTAAAATAGCTTTTAAGTCTGAGGCTCGCCACTCATGCCATTGAGGTAACTCAAACACGCTTTAAAAACACAAAAAAACAGTTTTAATGAATGCTTTTATTTCAGTCCTGTCAGCCTCTATTTTTCAATGTGACGTCATTGTCTCGGGGCAGCAGTTGATGGCCCCTCCCCTGGTTGTGAATAGGCTTTTGGAAGTTTATCTTCCTCTTTGGCCTTTTCATCTGGGGGTACTTCCTGTCCAGTGTCAGCGTTTGACGTGGTGGCGTGATCACTGTCTTCCATTCTCCCTTTCTGCAACATCCAGGAAGTCTGAAATATGTTGCTGATTTTAATCCGCTGGTCCACAACAGGGTGCAGAATGCTTTGGATAAGATCCTTCACCTCACGCGAGACAGACGGTGTGTTGGGGAAGTGGGTGTTATGCTGATTTTGAATTTTCAACATGTTCTTAATGTTGGAGGAATCATAGGGCATTGAAGCGAGGAGCATCATATACAGGACGACACCCATGCTCCACAAATCAGACACTTTGGGGTTGTATGGTGAACCTCTCAAAATCTCAGGTGATGCATAGGACGAGGTGCCACAGAAGGTTTTACTCAGCTTCATCCGCCCGGCTGCGTAAGTCAGCCTCTTGCTGAACCCAAAGTCACACACTTTGAGGTTTAAATGTCTGTCTAGCAGCATGTTTTCACATTTAAGGTCTCTGTGGGCCACGTCCATGTTGTGAAGATATTGGACCGCGTTGCACAGCTGTGTGAAAAGCCTACAGCTTGAATGTTCAGGTAAGCCCCCGTGGACGTTGATATGCTTCAAGAGGTCTCCTTTCACACAGAACTCCATCGCCACATAGACCTAGAGATACAAAAGGAAATGGTGAATAGTAAATGGTAAATGGACTAGTACTTGTATAGCGCGTTGCTAGTTCGCCCAGGAAGAACTAGCCTTTGAAGCAACCTCAACCTGAACATATGCACCTTAAAGTCGACGATGACCAATCGCCCGTCTGAATCAGTTCCAGTGACCACTTGATTGTTCACATACAGAATGTCTTGCAGGTACTGTCTCCATCTGGTTTCCTGTGCGTCGATTGAGGGAGGAGGAACGGACACGCGTGCACTCCCACTGATAACCAGTTGGAATGTTTGTGTGAAAATCTGTCAGTATGGGTACATCGTTGTTTGCAGAAGATAAAAAGGATCAAGCTTTGCATCAGGGTGTGCTGCCTTGTAGACCGTGTGGTCTGCACATAGTCAGGTAGTCCTGATTGGCTGGCTATGCTTATGCAAATTAGGGGGGGCGATGCAGGCTTGTGATTGGGGGAAATTACGACTCTTAAAATCCAATAGAGGGCAAAGCCTGTGTAAAGAAACGTTGACTGACAACGTTGTCGGAAATGGGAAGTGAAGAGCAATCTGTCGGGTTAAAGTCTGATGTTTTGTTGCTTTTTCCATCCTCCAGCACCAAACTCCTCCCTCTGCAGTCTCCTTTATGTCAACATGTATGCATAGTAGATATAGTAAAACACTTTTTATCATACAGTACCTGTATCATCAAAATGTTTGTGGTTACGATTGATGCCAATTCATTGTCAAGCTCCAATTAAGAAATATGATATCTTTCGGAATAAACACATTTGTGTGTGTTTATTTATGTATTTTTGTATTAACAAAAACACCTGTTGTTTAAGATTTGATATGAAAGACGTGTCACTCTGATCAGGGAAACAACCCAAAGCTCCCTCAAATACTTTAAAGTATTCACTGTGCATCTATTTGTGCGAGGCATGGCCTTAATCATTTAAAAATTGTACACCGCCTTCATAAGTCTCAGCATATGTCCCAGTGCCACAATGCAAAAGATATGTATGCGTTTTACCTTCAGAAAATATTTCTTTGTTGTTCTGCTCTTGTGTGTTTGTATTTAGTTTTATTTATTTAGTTTCTTCTTACTTTATGTTGGTCATCCCTCTTGTGTCTGCACATTTTGAATGTATGAAAACTCAACAAAGACATATTGACTAAAAAAGCATTTTTGTTATATTCCCTCATTATCACCTTTGCATGATTTCCAAAAAGCCAATAAGTTTACAGCCAACAGCATATTCACAGAGATGTCATCTTGAACCTATGGCTATTAAAGCAATGTCTTTAAATCTGCAAAAGAATTTAGTTGTTTTGAAATAAACAAAAGTTTGTTAAATTATATTTTAGTCCTCCTGGCAAAGTGAAAAATACCCTTAAATTTATATTATTCCAGGATATGTCTATAATGTGTTATAAACATATTCATAAGAGGTTATAAGTATTGTTAAGGCTTTATGCAACTCTTTATCCATATTCAAATAATGTGTGTCAACTTCTAACACAAATTATAACGTTTAATAAGTGGTGGATGTATGTATACGTTTAGCAATCATAATGATTTATATGCCAAAGTAACAACAGTGTTGGAAAGAAGAATCTGAGTTATGGGTACATTATAACTACCATAACTTTAGACATATAATACATTCTGAAAGTTTCTGAGACGGTAAAGGATTGTATGAGGTTACTAGCACATGTAGGATACAATACACATATGAGCAGTATTTTCTGGCTGCATGTAAAGTCGAAGACATATCATATCTATCATATCCAAATCTAATCTAGGGATGTATAAAAATGAAAGGACTAAAGGCTGACTTAACAAGTCATTTACCGTTTATATTTAAATCAGGGAAAGGTTTAGTAGCCCGTGTTGGGCCCAGTAACTCTCACACTGCACAGCTATTATAAGTAAAGAAATGTAGATTATTTACCTTGTGCGTTTGCGATTCAAAGATTTGGAGAGTCTTGACAATGTTGGGATGGTTCAAAAACCTGATGATCTCCAATTCCCGAGACAGAAACTTTTCCAAGTAGATTGGAGACAAGGTTTGTTTGTCTATAACCTTTATGGCGACCCTTTTCCTCAGCTTGGTTGAGTAGGCACTCACGACTTTGCCAAACACGCCTTCTCCCAGGATGCTCTTGAATGTGTAACCACAGCTGTCCATGAAGCTTGTATCCATGGCGAATGCTCTGAAGCATGGTCTAGTTTGGGTCCATCAGAACTACACACAGCCTGCATGTCGAAGTTGACCTGCAGCAGACACCAGGGCATGGAGAGGAGGCAACAGATTAGCACGGACCTGTTAGATTCATTTCAGTTTGTATTATGGACAACAAAACACCCGACTTGAACTCAAGGTCCAATTCAAGTTCTAGTCGGGTGTTTTGTCCTGCATAAGAAAAACTCAAAATGAATATATCGCAAACATGTACTGAATTCAATTGTTTTGTTTAAAGCCGATGTCATCATTACAGATTGAGAAAATCAATCTTTCCTCTTTACCTTGATGGTGTTTACAACCACAGATGAACAGTGTATAGGAACTGTAGCTTTGGTTTTTACGTGTAACTAAAGTCCTCTGAACTTAGCAAACATTATTTAACCAATTAAAACAAACACACTATAATATTTGGTGTCATTGACTGTCAGCTGATCACGTCATAACATCAAAACATGTTTATGACTGAAGAGGGATGTACAGGACTAAGAGTCAGCTGATCATAATAAGAAACAAGTAACCTTAGCAGCACACAGGCGGTTGGTTGGAAAGTTAACTCATTTAAAAGTTTGAGAAAATGTTTGAGTGCAGGCAGCTCAGACTGAGGTCAAGCTAGCCAAAGGTGTGTTTCCTTTGAAATGCCTGGGGCTGTTTCTGCCTCCCTATAGTTTCATCTGCAAAGTTCTGAATAATGTTTTATTATTTAAGCTATTTTTTTTTGTGTTTGTCTCCTTACATTGGCCACTGACAGACAGTTTGTTATCAACCCTTTTGGCCTGAACTAATTCAATAAAGCTCCATAGCATACATACAGAAGGTGACAGCTTGACAGGTGGATGAAAAAAAACACATTTAGTCCGCTTTTCATTTCATCATTACTGAAACTATCTACCAACTTTACAAAAATGACTGGTGTAAACAATAATAATTTAAACATAAACACTACGTGGTGCTAGACTTAACTAAATATTGTTCAGTCATTCTGGAAGTTAAATGTATTTCTATTTATGTTTTTTGTTCTATTTTTTGTTTGTGTCTGTTTAATTAATCATTTATACATTTTATTTATTACTTTGTGGTTATTTATCGGTTTATCAGTATTTTTATTTGACATCAGTATTTACAGCTACAGCTGTCTTGAGATGTGGGAGGACTGTGTTTCATAGACGTTTCCAGCAGATGGCAGCAGGAAGCAACCATCTCCTTCACATGTGAAGTCAGAAGACATATGACTGGAATGATTCATGCTGCGCTAGCAATGCTTCATTTGAGTTATATGTATGAAGAAGCACTATATGACAAGTCCATGGCATGTGTTATAATAATCATACAGGAGGGCAAAACTAGCGTCAGATGTCTCTATAGTAAACATGACGATCGCATGTCCCACCATGCCGCGTGAGCACTGTGGCTGCTGCGGGCCGGCTGCAGTGTGTGCTGTGGGGGGCAGCAGAGGCCAGGACAAATCTAAGGCTGCTTGTCCTGCACCCGGCTCACATGGTTCTCATCTGTCTCCTGCAGATGTTGGTGGACTGCTGACTGTCATGTTCAACATCAGGAAATCATTAGTCCAAAATGATTACTTGCCTTCTATGTGTCTCTGCAGTGATTCTTCTCTGAACACATTCACTTATTCTTTTGTTCACCTCTCAGCTGGTAACACCTTTACAACAGGTGGCCAGATGGGAAAAAAGGTATTTCTGAAGTGCTGTTGTCTTGTTGGATGAGGCTTTTAAGCTAATAGCATTAGCCCGGGCCACTGGTGTTTATCCCGTCCTTGAAGTTCTGTGAAATTCAGAAATGTTCTCAAACTTTGTGTTCCTCCCTCACATTGTGACTGCTGTTCATTGGTGCACACTACCCTGATAAATCTGGCCTTCTATGGCTGCCAGTAGTGCAATGTCAACTCCCATGATCCTAAATAGTAGTCATAACATTGCCCGCGACCAGCCACAGCACTTCACAGCCATAAAGCCCCCCCGGCGCGCTCAATTTATCATACATTTCGCACTTTCACACTGTTCACGGAGAGACCTTCGCGTGGCATTAGTGTTAGTTTGTCAAGAGGCCTTCTGACACCCGGCCGGATGCACCTTCCACGGCTCGCATTCGTCCAACCTGAAGGGAGCGGCGCGAGGAGAGGACCCCGGCGCACAAATGCAGGCAATTTGGTTTGCGGCTGACACTCGGCGCCCTGAATAAATGATCTAAATGCTCACCAGAGATTGTTTTGCCACTGCCGCCCCTTAGCGATGACACAAGGGAGGGAGGGGGGGCAACACGCCCCCTGTGGCCCTGCGATGGCCAGCCAGGATGAATATGAGGAAATGAGGCAGACATCCAGTAAATAATAGTTGCCATTGTGCCCCTCGGCAAGCGCAGGACCGGGGGTGGGCTGGAGGGGAGGGGGCCTCCGCATGATATGCCAGGGCCTGACATGGCACCCAGACCCAGAGCTGTCACCCCTGCGGAAACATCACCCTCGCCTCCACAATTTGTGCACTTAACACTTCAGTTGGCACATGACAGGTGCTTATTTCCCCGCACTGGCTTTTCCCCCTCGCAGTGATGCCTCTGAGCCCAGGGCACGCACGGCATCTGGTATGGATGTCTGTCCGCGATGCTGCTCGCTCTAAAAGTGTGTGACTACACCAGTGATACTTTTCACGTCGGCTCACACTGCATTTGCAGCCCCGCTGAGCTACAGTGTGCCTGAATGTGAGCGTGTGTGTGTGTGTGTGTGTGTGTGTGTGTGTGTGTGTGTGTGTGTGTGTGTGTGTGTGTGTGTGTGTGTGTGTGTGTGCGCGTGTGTGTGTGCGTGCAAGGGACAGAGGACTCGTATGTCCAAGGCCGGACTGGGATAATAATTCCAGCTGGGAAATTGTTCTGGGCTGACCACTTTGACAATCATAACAGACCATGTGTACTGTAACTGATTGTTCAAATAGTAATAAAAAAAATGCTGTATTCATTGTGTGTTTAATAACGGAGCCCCCAGAAAGATGATATTATTTGTATCCGATATTTGATCCTTGTGCTAATCGTTTGCACAGCTCCAACCTGAGTAGGTCCAGACTGGAAGCACCTGAGTGAACATCCAGGGCCTTAAATCCATGATAATGGAGCCTGTCCTCCAAAGACACATAACAGCATCCGTCATTTCATTAAGTGCCCCAAAATGAAAAGAAAAATGTTTTTGCTAGACGGGCTGTAAGTATTATGATAGGAGCAAAGAATGAAGTCAGCTGATGTTGATTTAGGGAGATGAAATCCACAGAGGAAAGAGGTCAGGTCATGGGAATGTGAATGTGAATAATGCTGCAGGTACTTGGTCTGACTGAAGTCGATTAAAGGTTTGACATCATGAAGAATCAGAGGATCACCAAAGCCATTGCGGTACATTTTGTTGGAACCACTTACACAATGTCGTGGAGCTGTTGAGATATTACTCTAAGTGACAGTCTGTACTCGGAGACCTCGTATGTCAAACTCCACAATAGTCGCCGAGCTATTTCCCTCCTCTGGACAAAAAGAAGGTAGAGGACCTTAACCGATCAAAAGGGTATGCGCGGTGGTGTGGGGGCTGCTTGTTTGCTTGTTTCTGTCCGTGTCGGAGCAGATTTTCTCCGGGTTCTCTGATTTCTTCCCATAGTCTGAAGACATGGCTAATTAGCTGATAACTCTTAATTAAGTGATAACTCTTAATTGCCCAAACCTGTGGATGTGGGTGGGAATGTCTACATAGTCTGGCCTTTGCCCAATGTCTGCTGGGATCGGCTGCAGCAGCCCTGTGACCCTGAACGGGGATGAACGATAAGTAAAACCCACGTTTGTTTTTCTTCTGGACTTTCATCTTGTTTGCGGCTCACACTTCCGGTTTCTTATGAAGTGTTCTTACACATCATTAGATTATTTGGAACACTTAAATATGCATGTTTGTATGTAGGATTTCAAAATTCCATTTCATGATAAAAACGTTTTGGTATAAAGTTTGGGTGCATTTTTTGTTACAGAGCTCTTCCTCCATCTTCATACTGAACCTTCCACTCAAGCTGCTGCTGATATTTTTTTTCTGACTAGTTAAGTGAGGCATAATAATCATGGAACTTAATCATAGAGCTAAGAATGGAAGCAGCAGGGTATGTATTCATCTCCCCAGCAGCTATCAAATTCAACCCATATGTTGAAAATGTGCTGGATTTCCAAGCTAATAGACCGTGTAAAACTAAAATGCATCTCCCTGCTATTGATCAGAGTTCACAGGTTTCCATCAGGCCTGCATCGCAGCTTCATCTTTATTGATTACTTAACTCTACGACAAATAGTTGGGGTTTGCATATAATGAGGCTGGGTGGCAAACCATTTACTGTATATGAAATTGTGTTATTGCAACCGCACGTGTAAATAGTGGAGCCGGTGTTGCTGAAGTATCTGAGAATACACCTTGTAAGCGGTTTGGCCTTGAAAGTATCCACTCTCCCCAGTGTTATAAATAATTGAATGTCTTGTTGAGACGGTCTCTTACCTTGGCGCCCTAAATGACTTTCCCTGGATATTGTAATCACACTTGTCATGCTTAAGTCCTTTGCTTCTTGTAGTCAAAGTCACGGTTTCATCCTCCACTCTAAAATCCCTTGGCTGTGGTTGACAATTCAAAAACAGAAGTGGGACTACTCTTTTTGTCCTTGTCAATCACTCGGAGCCTGACTCTTTTCCTGCAGGCCACAGTCAAGACTTCTGGGAGTGATTGTCAGGTGGCATTACTGTCCCACTAGCGCTACTAAAAGCCAGCTTTTTTACATTACAAAAAAATGTTGATGCATTATTTAACACAGAGATCAGGCGCAATTTCTAGAAGGATCTTGAGTTCTGAAAAGGACGGTCGCAGCTGAGACTCCTGGGTAAGGCGGCTGTGAGAAGCTGTGATAGGCTTCAGTTTCTCTCTTTACCTCCTTACAAATAACATACGCACACGCATGCATATGACATGGTACTTTGTGATACTGATTATTATAACTTAATTATATCATTTAAAAGAAATCGGTATAGGTTTGTCTTGAAGCTGCGATTATTCTGTATGTTTCTAATTTTCCAGAAATTCTATGCAAAAACTAAAACTAGCAATGTATAATGTTTTCTCAGTGTTTTTGGACTTCCCCATCATTTCCTTGGCTCTCAGCCCCATCTCCTTTGGTTTTCTACTGAAGACATAAATCTTTAAAAACAAGTCAAGAACAATGTATTAATATTATATAACCAGTGGGCTTTAGTTTTCCGCAAACGTTACTCAAACAGGAGGAAATAATGCATTTGTTTGGGACTATTTTATACCACGCTTTAATACACATTTGTTGCTTGAGCGGGACGGTGAATGTCAGGGACGCTGGAATGCAATCTCATTTGAAGGTGAAGACAATTTTCATGCAATAAGGTTCATACCTTACGAAGACGTTGCTCCAAACTCCATCAACACATCGATCACACATCAATTTCCCCTCCTCACATGCATACAGTCTTTTCAAAATAAAATGTTGTCTTCACAGGAAATTGCTTAGTTAGGTTTAGGCAACACAACTACTTAGTTAAGTTGAGGCAACAACACTACTTAAGTTGAGGCAACACAACTACTTAGTTAAGTTGAGGCAACAACACTACTTAGTTAAGTTGAGGCAACAACACTACTTAGTTAAGTTGAGGCAACAACACTACTTAGTTAAGTTGAGGCAACAACACTACTTAGTTAAGTTGAGGCAACACAACTACTTAGTTAAGTTGAGGCAACAACACTACTTAGTTAAGTTGAGGCAACAACACTACTTAGTTAAGTTGAGGCAACAACACTACTTAGTTAAGTTGAGCCAACAACACTACTTAGTTAAGTTGAGGCAACAACTCTACTTAGTTAGGTTTAGGAAAAGATCATAATTTGGGTCTAATAACTTTAATTATAACATTTTCAATCATTGAATGAAGTTGAAAAAGGTTCATAGATCTATTTCTATACCTTACGTGGACAGTAGCTCCAGAAAGATAAACTTGAACCCTAACCGGCAGGATTAGAAAGGATTATCTCTTCATCACGGGGATGGTCAATGATTCCTCTTTGGTTACTTTCATTAGTGACGTGTGTGCATATCAGTAACTATCACCTCCAACAAGAAGTGATATTTGATAATAATCCCCTGAAATAAATACAATACAAGTTATTTCCAGCCACAAACACTAGTATTTATGTTATAGCCTTCACATAAATACACCTGTTGAGTGTGGAGAGTACAGAGAAGTTCAAAGGCTTTTTTACGTTCAGCGGCATATAGAATATCAGATCTGTCGGCTCCAATGACTGTAACCTTCTTCAAATAAATACAATAAAAAAAACAATGCCTCCTTTCCATAATTTCTTCAACATGGTTTTCTATTGTTAAAAGTTTGACTACAAATATCGTTTAGATATCGTAGATAGTGGAACATTCCCATTTAATGCCAGATTGTCAATGTTTCTTCATGGTTTTGCTTTCCAGCCAGCTGCACCTGAACCTTCTCACCTCCCGTGCACTCTTGGATTTATTTGACTGTTTGGACTACCAACCTGTAATTCAGTTATTGACCATTGCCTGCATTGGGTTTCCTTGCATCCTACCTGCTTGTCTGGTGTGTACTTGGATGCATTTGAGTACTCGTCCCTCTGTTGCCTGGATTCATAAAAAAGTGCACTGACCTGAGGAAGTTGTGGCTGGGCCATGGAATGAAAGCCTGTGAGTGTACGGCTGTCAGCAGTGGACCTTTTTGTAGCCACCTACCACCAGTTTCAGTTTCAGTTTCAGTTCCAGTTGGGATCCAGTTGGGATCACAGAGTTGCAGAGTCTGCTCACATGGCTCCAGAAGATAACTGACTAGATATTAGAACGTATGTTCCTTC
Organism: Cottus gobio; assembly: GCA_023566465.1. Lineage (NCBI taxonomy): Eukaryota > Metazoa > Chordata > Actinopteri > Perciformes > Cottidae > Cottus > Cottus gobio. The sequence goes on along the minus strand of CM042228.1, from coordinate 24,800,630 downwards.
ATTTTAATCCCAGACAAACAACCCATGGGTCTATTGTTTCAGAATAGAATTGCTTAAAATAAGCGGTTCAGATTGTCTTCCTTAGCAATCATCTTAATGAAATAACAAAACTGTTCAGAGATGATCACAAGGCTGGGCTAAATCTGCCAGGGAAACAGCTCACTGATGCTCTGTGCTGATAGAGCGTATGCAGACATTACTGTACAACATTGACGCTCCATGGTTCGAACCAAGACGGACAACTTTATTACTCCTTTCAAGAACTCAAGGATAATATCATTATTTGCCTTTCCACGTTGACAAACGCAGCTCTTACAACAAGGACTCTTTCCTTTCGTACCTTTCACAATTAAAACCCTTGACATGTACAGGGCACTATGTAAAAGGAAACTCAATAAAATACCTTACAGAAGCTTAGGTTATATAACAAGGCAGACTGCCAGACTTCCGTAGTTGGTTCATTTTCCTACACAAATGTATCCAAACCTTTTATTGAAAAGAGGTTCCAACTGTCGCTAATTCAGATTGGTGATGGTTTGAAAGGTTAGAAGCAAAACTGCCTGATAGCAAATTAAGTGGCGTATTCACTCCGCCTACGTTATGAACTATTTTAACTCTAGTGTCTCAACCTAACATGATACAGTCTACATTGTCTGGAGAAATAACCAAGCTAGCATGGTAAGATTCTTTCACCAGATGGTCATACTACAAATACAACTATTTCTAAATGTAATCCAAATCTTAACTCAGATTGTAGTCCTAAATTAAACTGAACCTTAAAAAGTAAACTACAGTAAGCTCACACTAACCTTCAAGTCCTAACATAACCACCAGTGAAAAGACGACTGGCCCGGATGATCTCACACCTGTCAAAGATGTCCTCACAATAAAAGTCAAAAAGATAACACACACGCACACAATTTGAGCAAAAGAGAGTGTTGCAGCATTAATAAACCAACGCGTAGGCAGGTTTGGAGGACTGTTCTTCTGACTTCTCTGTGGTGCACAACACAGGGTTTGAGAGAGGCCTGGTCCTGACAGGTAGGAAGAAGAGGCCAGCTGTGAGCGATAGCCAGGTGGTCCCAGTCCCAAACCCTCCCACCACATCACCCACCGCTGGCCTAATTGGCATTAATTGGCAGGTGGGGTGGGGTAGGGGGGTCAAGGGGGATCAGAGGGTGGGGGAAGAGATTCTGGGGGGTGGGGGGGGTGGGGGGGGGGGTGAGAAGAAACTGAAAAAGCAAATGCAAGAGAGACAGACGAATAAGCTGTATAAGCTGTGGTCTGTAGGTATCAGCAAAACCAATGATGCTAGTATTAACATTAGCCCTTTTTACAAAAATAAGTATTCTGCTACACTAGCCATCACAAGTTCAAAGAAGAATCAGTCAAAAACTACAAAGCGTTGTGGACATTTCAGGCTTACTTCACCTACTTCTGTCCTCACAGAAATACACTATTGTCCATGTCGCCACATGACTTTTCGCTCTGTTGGACATACTGCAATGCAAAAGGTCTTTTCTAGTTTACGATGTTATTATAATGCACAGAAATGTAATAAGTGAACTAGAATTTTACTTTGTTAGGAATGTGCACATATTTTCTTACATATATGCAATGTATCAAAACTACTGGAAATGTTTTAGGGTTATCTTACTAAAATACTATACATACATATATCAAATAATATGTTTGTAGATGGTGTATGCCCTATTACATGTTTAGTTAATTTAATATTGATATAAATTAATCCAGATATTACGTTCCCTGTAATCTAAACACGCATTTGAGTCACCAGCAAGTTGTTGTTCAGACTGTACCATACATATACAGTCACAGACCAATGGCACCCTTAAACACAATCCTAATTATAAATAGCGAGACTCGAAATTCCAAGCTACTACCAGTAAAAGCATCTGCATGAATCCTCAGAGAGATTTTCATTGGAGCTAGCAAGTGAAGTTAGCAGCAGGGAAGATTACATTTACATTTAGAGTTTTTCATCACAACCTTTTGTAACCACGCACAGGGGTTACCCTGTCACTGGGTCCGTCAGGCTACACAGGTATTTAGCCAATATTTATAAATAAAGAAAATTCCAACATCCAATTGAGAATCTAAGACATGAATACAGTTTTGCTAGACAGTGTTTCAAATGGATACACTGAATGTAAATAGGAATTTGAGCTAGCTCTTGGGGAAGGTGAACACTAGTAGTCACCAACTGGTTGGTCTGTGCACCATGATGAACTTATCATAATAAGATAAGCAGCAACTCCTCATGCATTGGTCCCAAGAAAGAAAGGAGCTTTTTGCAGCAGATGGGTGGTTATAACTGGCTGCATCTTACTTCTAACACAAGGCCATATGAGCTGAAAGCATCAGTCTAATCCCGGAGAGCAGGAGCTGCTTCAGCGTGCCCCGAACAGACAGCGGGGTCACGTTGCCATCAGCCTCCTGCTGACCATAAACTGCTGCGTTGAACAGAAATCAATGCTGAGACACAAAATCACAAGTTTATGAAGCAGATGTACTTGCCTCTTAAATTCACCATGGCTTTTAAGGCAGCTCCTCAAAGGCCTGGTCTCAAGATCAACATAACCCCCATGACTCCCTCTAATTGTTTGTTGAACAGTTCAGACAAACCGGCTGAATGAACGGAGGCTCTTAATAGTGTCTCCTTGTCACTCCAGTGACAGTTACTTTTCAGGGACTAAAAAAAACATGTTTTTTTATCTTCTTTCTCGAGAAAACCCTTTTATCCTCGTGTTTTACCCATCTCTTTTTTGCCTGAACCTGGGTGACTCATCCTTTCTTCCCTCTGGGCTAAATTGATGGCAGTGCAGGAGTTAATTGTTCAGGCATGTGTTTGGCTTCCTGGTGGAGAGTGGATGTGGATCAGGGTGGGGTCAGGGTTCACAATGACATCTTTTTTTCTGGGCACTGGAAATGGAGAAGAGGCCATGGGAGAGTGCTGAACATGGGGGTGAATAGGAGTTCCACCAAGGCACTTAAACCTGTCTCTATACAACAGCCAACAAAAGAGAAAAATCACAGCGCAGCAGAGACGATAGCATATCCAATGAGAGACACTGCTTCATAGAAACTCTGTAAGACATGACACTTTTTAAAACGTTGGACACACAAAGAGCCTCCATTGGTCTGCATGAAAGAACTGTGACATACAGTAAATTGGCTTTCGACAGTGAACTCTTTGAAACTTCTCAAACTTTTATTTATAATTTCAAACAGCCACAGCTCAAAGAATTCAATAACTGCCATTTAATTTTCTTAGGTAGGTTTTTCTGGACTCTGAAAGGTCCATCAATGGACAGGTTCAAATAAAAGATGGCTTCAATCCAAGTGTGGAAAACCACAAACTGAATACCAGAGAATTAAAATGTTATCTTTACAAGTCAAATGAGTTATAACAGTACATGGTGGAACATTATCAAACATACATTTTAACAGATATGATTGGAGATGATACACCGGGCTTAAAAAATAAGACGTTTAATCAACAATAAATGTATGTTACAAACAAACATTGCTGGATTTTCAGAGCCAAAGAGATCCATTAAACGTAAAACAGGTGACATGTACCTCCATCACCGTCCTGCTGCCACAAATACTCACTAGTGTTCACTTCTCGAGAGATATTAATGGACTACAATTCAAGACAGTGAATGCAAATGGAAAAATCAGCAAGTCTGTGTAAAGAAATATTTGAAACATATGTTACATTTAAGAAAAAGGAAAACATTTAATTGTAAAAAAAAAAGAACAAATGCAGCATAAAGAAATGGAAAAATTAAATGGGGAAAAAAAAACTATTGCAGATACAGTTGTATCTAATTGGCGCTAGCGTTGTCTTACCAGTGTGCTGCTTACTTTTGGGGTTGACCAATTGAAATGCATCATCCTTGCAGCTCTTGATTGGGACTCTGCTTTGTTAAAAGTATAAAAGTGCTGTTACTAGTTTCAACATAGTTAGTTTCTTGAGTTAGTTGTGTATTACTTATAGAGTTTTAATTTCATAAAAATAACAACCATGTCCTCAAAGGTCCTTATTCTCTACCATTTTAAATGATTTAGCATTTTGGTAGGAACCAACAGACAAGGTGGGGAAGTCAGAAAGTACTGAGAGACAGACAAACAAGTTGGTAGGATTTGATGACGTTAAAGGAAACATATTTAAAAATCCTCCTTAGGTGGACTCATTTGTAAATGCAACAACAGCATTAAAAACCCATTTAGTAATATTAAAGCTGAACATATTCAAACTGTATGTTTTTTCTTTACACTTGTGATTGTCAGCTGAGTTCATGGAGGTGTAAAAAGGAAGTTACTGCATGTAATGGAGGAAAAAAGCAAAGGCATGGAAATATTGAACTACCGTTAATCTGACTTTATTCCAACAACGTTTTCTTCTCGTCAGCCTCAATGTGTGTGTGTGTGTGTGTGTGTGTGTGTGTGTGTGTGTGTGTGTGTGTGTGTGTGTGTGTGTGTGTGTGTGTGTGTGTGTGTGTGTCCTGGGGTCAGACTGGGTCCAGAATGGACACTTGGTTGAGCGGGCAGGATGAAAGAAGGAGCCAGCCGGGTAGGCAACACATCTATGTGGTGGATACTAAGGGGGCAATGCTCAGCCCTCCTCATCAGAGGATCGGGGGGGGGGGGGGGGGGGCACAAATCCAGCAACTCGTGGCATTACTTCAGCCAGCTTAAGCCATTTTAGGACACCAAATTGCACTGTAGTCGGACTATGATCCACGGTAATTTGTCTCCGTGGCTGTTGTTGGGTTCCTTTAACTTAGTTCAGCATAAGTGCGGGTTGAGCGGAGGCAGGAAATCGTGGGGGTATTTAACAAGGCTTGTGTAAGTGATTGTGGCAGATCCTGCCAGCAAACAGCAGGTCCACAGCCCCTTTCACTGAGCCCAGCAGAGGGCCTGCATTGATGTGGATAAGGGAATTATCTCTACTCTGGTGACTTGGGCTGGAGGACAGTGGAAATTAAATTAAACCAATCTATGTTTTCAATATCCAGAGCCTGTGTCCTGACTGTAAGGCTGGATTTTGACGTCTACAGCAGCCTGTCTGGGTTAAAGGTGCTGCCTCAAGACGAGAGCCAGTTAATCTGTCAGAGAGGGAAAACCTTTGGTTTGTTCAGAGCTAATGTGTTATTTTGAGTCGAATGTAAAGCTGGACTTGAGGGCGAGCGCCGTGACTCACCGCGTGGGAGGACGGCGCGGTTAGCTGATATATGTTTTACACAGGCCAGCCGTTTATCGTCTCATGTGGGAGATTTGTAAATCATTAACAATTCAGTGCAGCGCTGAGACCGAGATAACCACGAGACAATCAGGTGGGGCCGGCCGCTTTGTGCAGCGATGGAGAACAGTGCAGATGGTCGTGACTGTCTGAGACCCCCGTGGCTTCACATCAGAGGGCAGTCAGTCAGCAGGAAGGACAGCAGCACACATGATCGAAATGGCAACACGAACACCTACGTGAGCTTGAGATTTATTGGATTATATGGGGATGAAGATGGGCACTGCAGTTGAAGTAGTGAGCGAACATGGAACATGAAGGTTTTCTTTTTTTATCAGGATGAAGTATCTACAGCTGAGGACACATTCCTGTTTCACCTCTAAACGCTCATTTACTTTCTTACCACTCTTCTCACAGTTTTACTTTTTAACAAAAAAAAAAGAAACCTCTCCATATTCTATATTTTAATGCTTTAATGTGTGACACTACTGAGCTACTCATAAAAGTCAGTTTTGCTACAAAATCAGTCAGTGATGCTACAAAATCTTATTAGAACAGAAGTATAAAATGAAAAGGATCCCTGTAAAATAACAAAATGTTCCCATCCTAACGAGACACGTATTATTCTTCAGGGTCCTCATTTTACTCTCCAGTCCAAAAATTCCCTCTCTTTACTTTCCCTCTGCTGCTCAGCGAGGACACACCGCCAAAGAGGGAATTCTGCACTAAAGAGATTTTGGAAGATAGCCGCTTGATTTTTGCACAGAAGTGGCGATGTGGATGTTCTCCCCCATTACATTAAACATGCTTTTAGAAAAGGATCTCTTTGCCATCAGGATGGACACTTCCCACATGCACATGGGCATATGAGCATTATTAAAAAAAAAAATTAAAAAAAAAATACTAACCTATCCTTTAATTCAACGATTTTCAGTCTTTTGGTCTGATAAGGCCAGGAGCATTCAAGGTCACGTTGTGGCTGGTTTACATCAGCTCGTTAAAGCTTAGGTAATCACTGTTCACAGACATTAGTGACTGACCACACGATGGAGTGTTAGACAGACCGAATCCTTTCCCCATGTTGACAATATGTTGACATCTAGCGGCGACACCGTGGATGCAGTAGGGTTGTAATTAACTGGCCATTAAGCCGTCACTCACTCGTTCCGAGCAAATAAACACCATAAACGTCCATTCTGAGGAAAGGTTGCAATGCAGGCAGGTAGCTGGCTGTACACTGAGAACTAAACCAGTTGAATATTCTAATTCTACCTGCAGCCTGCTGGCAGCTACGCACTACTTTTAACCATCTAGGAGCCACCCATTTTTCAGCCAAAATTGCAGATGCTTTTTATCTCAAATTAAATCCTGATTATCTCCTCATTCACAAGGTCTATTTGAAAAATTAAAAAGCTATAATATACAGAAAACCCTTGTGAAGATAGATAATAAGTGTTAGTGGTTTATTGGTTTATGATAGTACAAATAGATGAATGTATTTTTCGAAAAAATAAAATAAAAAGTTAAGCTTATTATGTTAAATATATAAACAAACACTTTGTATTTAAATATAAAATAGCTCAATATTGTAGTAGTATCTGTGCGAAGTTTGGCTTTGATTGATTGAAGTTAAGTATTTTTAATAGTTATTTTAGTTCAGACATGTCAATGTTTGTGTGAGAGTGCGAAAAGTGGAATTGGCGAACTCTATAGGCTCTATGGATTCCAAAACCTTAGCCTTCTAGCTAGTTCCTAACTTTTTTAATCAGCATTTTTTTCAAAACTCTGGGTGCATTTTGAGTCACTTTGGGGGTCATTTTGAGTCACTTTTAGTCATTCTTATGGTTTATGTTTATATTTATTGTGTAATAGTGTTATAAACATGACACAATTAACTTATATCAACTTCTGAGGCCAGGATTTGAATTAATTTTTTTATTTGATTTTTTCTTAGATTTTTTGATATGCTCAGTCGCAGAGGCTGAAACCCTGTGTCCCAAAATTGCCACTGATGGGGCCTATATGGTAGAATCAGTGTGATAGACCCCTTGAAAGTCACAGGGTATTTTGCACACTGGTTAGAATATGTTCTTGCAATGCACCATTATTAATCTACACACCTTAAATGGCGATATGACAACTTCTATCATTCCATGTGTTCTAATTGGAGACTGGACAAACTGGTAAGGAAGGCCAGCAGCGTGCTGGGGTGTCCTCTGGATACTGTGGAGGTGGTGGGAGACAGGAGGATGATGGCCAAGCTCTCATCCCTGATGAACCACACCTCCCACCCCATGCAGGACACTGGCAGCTCTGCACAGCTCCTTCAGCCACCGGCTGATTCACCCCCGGTGTGTGAAGGAGAGGTACCGCAAGTCCTTCCTCCCTGCTGCTGTCAGACTGCACAACAAGCTGACCTCCCAGTAGTCCACAAACATTCTGAACACTTTCTTCACTTTCAACATTTCAACACTTTGATCACTCTGAACACTTTAATTCATTCTGGTGCAATATCTTGTATATTCAATATTCTTCTGTATATTCAATATTCTTCTTTACTGTTTTTATTTTATTATGTTTATTACTGTTTACTGTTTATTTATATTACTTGTTTTTTTAAATCTTTTACTTACTGTGAGCAATGCTGCTGTAATCCTGTAATTTCCCCACTGCGGGACTAATAAAGGATTATCTTATTTTATCTCTTTTTGTCTCCTTTAAAGGGTTTTTTAGGGGAGTTTTTCCTGATCCGATGTGAGGTCCCGGGACAGAGGATGTTGTATGTGTACAGATTGTGAAGCCCTCAGAGGCAAATTTGTAATTTGTAATTTTGGGATACATAAAATAAACTGAATTGAATTTGTATCATTGTGTTGCATTCCAGCAGCACAACACTTAGGTTATGTATCAGAGAAGGAGGACGCTTTCCCATTGTATACAATATAAACATTCAAATGTGAAAATCTCTATTGTACTGATTGTTGCCTAACACAAAGGCGAAGGAGTTTTCCTGTGATTATAAAGTCATCCAAAAATCATAACAGTGTGCTCACCTCAGTCCAATATGAATACTGGGCCGAGGAAGTATCACGTGTCCGGGTGATAAATGTCACCCAAGAGGTGTCTGGCAGAGGAATATTTGATGATATTTAATTGACGTATAGAGTGCTTGTCTCCACAACTTCAGGGCGATAACCCAATAATGATTGACTGGCACTCCCCTCTGCTCCTATGTGTTGTGTTACACTCTGTCTAGTACTAACTGCATATTAATTCTTATGTTTCATCTTTCAGATCAAGTCATTTTACAGGACCTGTGCTGCCTACACACCCACTGCCAGTAAATGGATAATAGGCAGGTAATGGTAAAGTGATATCTGGGTTAATAACTGAATGAGGACTGAGGTTTTGTCTGAAGCTGGGCTGTTATGGAGGCAGACATCATTTCTCTGGGTGAGTCAAAATGTAAAGGTGCAATATCTGAGATTGGGAGCATTTGGATTGCATTTCAACAGCTCTCGACATGTTGACACTAACAGTACAACATCCCTGCTGGGGAAAACATATTCGGCTTGCAGACATATTTGACCAATGAAATCCTTTGTGTCAACTGATGCCACACCTCCAGGTCATAGCTTACTTTCTGCAAACATTTGGTTTCTCAACATCCGACATCGTACGTCAAACACCACGTCAACTCAACGCCCACATAAAGGACACTAAATGGCTTCAGCCAGTAATGTAGCCAAGCTGAGGTAGTGTTAGCATTTGCATATACATTTTTGTATTGTATAGTTAATGTTAGCCCCTTCAACATGCTCTGCCTGGATTTATTTATCTATTTTGGTGAAAATTACATTTTGGATAATTCCTAAGTGGTGCATATTTGTCAGGCAGAACATTAGCATACAGGTTCTCCATATTCACGCACCACATGTTCACACTGCACTGTTGATTAACAGCTTTTGGTCACACTAGCCATGGCCCACCCAATTAAAATATCGGTCGGTCAACTTTTGGACTGAAATTTCTCAAACTGTTTGATTGTCGTGAGTAAGTGAAATATGTTGACATAAACTGTGACCTACCATACTTATTGTAGTATGTAAACCTTCTGTGCATTTTGAGATTATTAGTGACATACGTCCTCAAAAAAAAATGCTTTTTACAACCTGATCTGACTGTAAAAACAGGTTCAACGAGGCAAGACACCCAGGGTTCAAAGGATTTATTAACATGGTGAATACAAGGTTATCATACCCAACAGAAACAATGATCAGAGCATGAAACCAGACTTTAAATTGTAACTTTAGAAAGCCTAAAGCATTGCAGACATTACGCAACAGGAGCATCAGGAAGATGACTGATACGTAATGTGCAACAACATAAGACATTTATAATTATATTATTAATATCATGATGAAAACAAAAATACTTACTTGATACTTACTTCTCATGTTGGCCCCCAAGAGCAGCTCTTAAAAAAAAAGAAATATTTGTAGAAATTAAATGATTAATCTCTTAATTGTATATTTCCAATGAAAAAGGACAAAATTTAAGAGGACAGACAGGCTAAAGAGAAATGGCCGAACAGAGAAAAAGAAAACCAACACTGGAAGTGATGACACCCCGAGAGACACCTGTGTTTTTTGTTTTGCTAAAAATGATTTCTTCATGACAAAAGTGTGTGAAAAATGATGCAGGATTTGACCAGAATGGAGCGGCGAGAGCCTGCAGTGAATACAAAAGATATCCAATAAGGCCCATTATCCTATATTAATATACTGAGGAAAATCACAGGCCTCAGTATCTCTCTCTCTCTCTCTCTCTCTCTCTCTCTCTCTCTCTCTCCTCTCTCTCTCTCTCTCTCTCTCTCTCTCTCTCTCTCCATCTCACACAGACACACACACACACACACACAAACCACCATCCCCCCTCACGTTTGTGGGTAATGGATTTTTATCAGGGCAACAGTATCAGGCCTGATTTTGACGAGTCCCTAGGCTGCTCTACGATTCCTTTTGAAATCCCTTTCTTTAGTAGTCTTGTTCAAGTAGCCTGAGGCCATGGCCCTCCGAGATCACAATGTTATTAATACAAACATGTCAAACCGCATGCTGAAATTCAAAACAGAGGTGCCAAAATGTCAAAGTGTCAAACTCCTGAAATATAAATTATGCTTTAATATTCCTAAGCACTACACAAAATATGCTTCAGCGCATTTAAAAAGCATGAAGCGCACAAGTGTTAAATATTTCAGTGTAATGTCACCAATTGCAGCAGCGGAGGGGATTCGCTGACGGCCGCGGCCCTGGCTGTGATGTGAAATTTCAAGAAGCCGACAGGATTAATGACTGGACTTGGTATGCCCCCCCCCCCCCCCCCCCTCCCACACTCCAGCATGTAAGCCTCCTCTAGAAAACTCTGCAGCGTCTGTTGAGAGAACAAAACTGTAGCTAATTATCATCTAATATCCCCCATTTCTTTATTTTCTGCTGTCCACGCTCTGTGCTGTTTGATTATGTGATCTAAAATGACAAATGACTGAAATGACTGTTCTGCTCTGGCTTGTTGTCTATTAAGCGATAAGGCTGGTCAATAGACCAGAAATGTACATTCTACATGTATTGTAATCACAGTCAGTGTGTGCTTACAGTAATAAGTATAATGGGCACCTTGTGGGAAAATGAAATCTGTCATCATGGACCCCCATGAAACACCAAATTCAAAATATGAGAAACAATAAGCTATGCTTTTTTAATAATTATTATTGCTTGTTTTGTATCTTCTTGCTTGTAACATATTGTATTTTTATGGATATTTACTTGATATTTTTTTCATTGTTGACAATTGTGCATGAACATTTTGAACCGATGTGTTGTGTATATATATATATATATATATATAATTCATATTTGTTTAACAGTAATTCACACTATGATTTTTGTCTCTGCAAGCATAATATGTATATATCTTTTTTTTCAATTTTGGATGATAGACATGTGACCTACTTAAACTGAAATTGGTCAGCAGATATTAAAAAAGAAGAGAATTTCCCAGTTGTCATTTGTATTTAAATTGTCATTGTAATAGATGGCCTTCAAAAGAAACAATCGTTTTTAACTTGGCTCTTGTTCTCTTTTCTACAGTGACCACTAGTTAGTCAGGCGTAAAGCCGATCACTGAGCCAGCCTTTCTGATCATCGTATTGATCCTGTTTGTATCATCCGCAGTGATGCTGCCCCCGAGCAGGCACGGCATAGAGGAGGACACGAGCTCCCTGGTAAAAACATGAAGGCGCTTTCTGCTGATATCATAGGATCTAAGCTTCCTCAAGAAGAAAGGTCTTGACTGAGCCTTTTTAAATACAGCATCAGTGTCCTTTTTCCAGTTTAATTCACTGTCCGATTAAACCATAAGATATTAATAACTGGAATGGTACAATATATACTAGCATGTTATTGTATATTTACGAAGGGGAATACAATCTGCTACTTTTGCTTTCCCTCAAACACAAAACAAAAACACGGAAATTCATAAACAATACAATGTACCTGAAGTGTATTACTTATCCTCAATAATTTATAAAGCTGACTTTGTAATAAAAAAAAAACATATTTTATTCCTAAACTGAAGAGGTGCTGCATGTTTAGAAGAAGAATAAATAATGACCCAGGCATTTCACACATGTAAATGTGAACTGTGTGAACTACACGCCAGTGAAAGGAGAAAGAGAGAGTGAGATAGGATTTGACGGCCTCACTTCTTTTAGTTTTTCCTACAATACGAGCTGCTCAGAGGTAAATGTACAAATGTATTGTGATATTGAATTTTGCTCCTCTCAGCCAGCCCTGATATGTAATTGCCTTGCACGCAACTAAACATCACGACAAGTGACCAAGCCCAAAGATGTTGTCCTATTTAACATCAACGGGTCACTAATGAGCTTGCTGTCTTAATTATGCTCTCCGTCTCTGCTGACATCTGTCCATCGTGCACAACACCTAATTAAATTAGTGGCCTCTGAGCACAGCCTTGTTACAATATCAATATTTACAGCTCTGTTTTCTCTCACTGGTAGCTTACCAGTTGGCATCTGCTGCACCAGTTAACGACCACCTAAATGCCTCCACTGCACACGTCCTGCCTCGGAGAAGGTGCCTGTCACTTTCAGAGACCATTATCGTCTGACGAAGGCCTCTGTGACAAGAGAGGGTGGGAACCATCCGGAAAGGCAAAGTTACCTGATGTGTTTTGTCACCTCTTCCGGTTGCCTGAGCAGGCATTTGTGTGTGTGCGTTGGCCCGCGGGGCCCGGGAGTGTCGGTCTGCATCTGCCGCGGCTGCTCTCCGCCTGCCAGCTCCTCCTCATGACATCTGAAACTAGCCAGACCAGCGCTGGTTTACACATGAAATGCTCAGGCCACTCAGCCCTGTGAGAGCAAACTGTCAGTCAGCCAGCGCAGGACCTTGAAGCGCTGACCTGCTCGCTGAACTGAGCTGCACACCTCTCCTGCGCCGGGAGTGGGAGTGAGAGTATATGATATACGGCCTGCGTGTCTTTTACCCCTCCTCTCCCTGCATGCGGGAATGCACTCTTGTTTATCTTGTAGTTTCTCTGGGAAGTGAGGAAGGAGTTCATACTGCAGTCGTTTCCTTTTTTCATCCCGATTTACCTCGCTCGCGAATTTAAAGTAAATCCATGTTACGGAAAAACAAATATATGTTGCAGCTCCACGGTTTGAGATATCTATCACCTTAATAAAGTGGAGGCAGACAGGGTTTATTGGGGTGTTGCTCACCACATTTTAAGGCTTTTTTTTAAAGTATCACTGGAAAACCGAAAACTGAAATAAGATTTACACTAGATTAGACAAAGTGATACATTTGGTAAAGGACTGCTACTGAAGGGTTCTTTTGTTATCTCATGTGGAATTTCAAGTTTGTGACGTTTTTCTTCATAATCTTGATCATTTTTACTCAATGGTTTGATCCACTTTCTGGTTCTATGGAAGCTGAAGCTGAAAACTTTCTTTATGCTAAGCTAGGCTAACTGCATCCTGACTCATGAGCTTGAGATCCATCTTTTCATTTCCCTCTTGGAAAGAAAGAGAAGAAGCACATTTCTTAAGATGTTGAACTGCTCCTTTAATCAATACACTTGTATTGCTCACAAATTAACAAATAACTCGTATTAAAACTTAAAACAAGGTCATTTGTAGTGCTCAAGTGAAAGCGGATTGCAATTTTACATATCAGTTATTGTTTATATTGTTGACATTTTTTGCATGTGGAAAGGATTGCTTTTTTTTCATCTTGGTTCATTCGTGAGTCCCGGTGGCGAAACAGAGCCAGACACAAACCACTGAACCTTACATTCCTCCTGAGTCCTGACATACTTATCTCCAACACATACCACTCTGGCAGGGGTCAGCTGCTGGCAGAGAGATGGGTGTGGGGGGGGGGGGGGGGTACCTCCACTGTACCTGGAGGGGACCGAGGAGAGCTCAGAGAAAGCGTAAGGAGACCTCCAACAACTGAAAGAGGGGTGACTGCTGTTTCAGAGAACCCCTAATTATGTGTGTGTGTGGAAGGGGGGGGGGGGTGTTCTGGTCTGCTTTGCAAGGGGAATGGCAAGGGCCATAATCCAGTTAGAGGTAAAAGAGGGATCGACGGTCGGGTGGGTGTATAGCCCCCAGCCCAACAGCAGGCCAGCTCACAGGTCATTGAACACCCTGCACCTCCTCCTCCTCCCTCCTTGCTCCTCATCCCCAGCCCCCCCCCCCCCCCCCCCCCCCCCCCCACACACACACACACACACACCAAAAACCTCCACCCCAAAAACCTCCACCCACCTCTCCCCCTCAGCTGCCTCCACCTCCTCCTCAGCCTCCCGTCGGGGGAGATTAACGAGGAGAAAATATCTGAGGTCAACAGATAAACAACAGCCGGAGCAAGGTACAGTACCCCCCCACCCCCACCCTTCGGTTTTATTATTCTTATATCTTATATGGTTAGGGACTGATGGGAAGTGTTTGATCCCGCAGAGTTAAGTCCATTGCATGAACACTGGGAGCCCGGCTAAGCTCTTCAGAGGCATACCTACAGGGGGCCGCGCTGTTGATAGCGAAGATGTGGCAGAATTTAGAAATATGTGGGTTGGGGGGTGGGATGCAAACAGATGCATACTCTACCCGGCTCAGTCCTCTCATCTTGTTTAAGGCTTACAAAATTGTTGTGAAATTGTGGGGAGATTTTCAAAATTATCCCCGAATGCACTGATGTACTTCAAAAGTGACATCAACATACTTTGATTCAACACATATATCTTTCAAAGTTGGTAATATTTGATATAAGTGCCTTTAGCATTCATGTAAACAACACAGATGTGACCAAAGCGGCGTGATGCTGGTCTTTGATCCCGGCGTCTCTGCTTTGATCTGGCTCACAGAGTAAAACATGTATTTTCCGAGGGGGAATACAGGCAGACGCCGCGGTGAAATGGCCCTGGCAGCATTAGCCAAACATCGGCTTAGGCTGCGGATGCAAACCGCCAACACAGAGCACCGACAAATTAACTAAACATACTTACCAGTCTCACATGTTTAGGGCAGCATGCCCTGTGAGCCTTGGGAAATTGTGAGCTGCTGCTCTTCTAATAATGCATTTACACAACCCCTCCTGCGCCACATTTGGAGATTAATGTAGGAAGGTTGACACGGGTTATACTGATAGCCTATTTGTACAAGTAGAGACCGGAAAGAGCTCACAGAAAACGAGAGCCACTGAGCTAATACATCTGACCTCCAGGACACCTCTGCCGACAAGCGCTGGGTTTTTACCACCAGCGCGGTCGCAAATAATTTGCGCTAATTGGCTCTGAAGGCAATTACTGCGGCGAGAGGACACAGAGGAGGAATGCTGGGGAGAAAGTGGTGCAGGATGAAATGCATATTGATGGTTAGCATCAAAAGCAGGCCTCTTTGAAGTGTGCTGTGGTGTCAGCGTGTGATGGGAGAGCTGATAGAAAAAACTGGACAGGAGACAGGTTCTTCTTAAGCACATGGCTGGCTGCGAGGAGAGGTCAACTACCTCACAGCAGTGTGTGTGTGTGTGTGTGTGTGTGTGCGTGCGTGCGTGCGTGTGTGTGTGTGCGTGCGTGGGTGAAGGCATGTTTGTGTACGAGTAGAGACGCTTTGTATTCAGAAGTAAGAGCAACACAAGTTTCTCGCCAACAAGAAAAGTGACTAAAACTAAAATGATGCTTACAAATATAATAACAGAAGAAAATATATGATGTTCTGCAGTTATATTGGATGACTTTAAAGACTTTGAAATGTAAATATCTCTGTGTGTGACAATGACTCAAATATATGGTCAAGTAATGAAGTCCTCTGAGAGTGAAAAGCAGTTGGTTAGCCCTTTAACTAATTAACCCTCTGGGGCGTGGCCCACTTAAATCACAACAAAGTGTCTTTTATTAAAGTACAAATAATTAACAGGAGGATCAACGGATACCATGAAAACATATCGACACCAAGTGTTCCAGGTTTTATTTCAGTGGCCGGATGCCAGATTGCTTCGAAGGAAGAAAGACACCACATTTGTAACGTTTTGCTAAGTTTTAATGTTGCTATTACCTACTACACAAAACAACACACCGATATCCATCAGCGGCGTTGTGTTTTTCTACTCGTTGAAATTGACAAGCCTACACACACAAGTAGCAGTAAAAATCAGCAGTCGGTGTGTGTGTGTCTTTACAGAAAGCTGCCGGTCGCATGGCCGGCTCATCATGTTGTCATAAACATCAAGTCTCTTGCCGTTCCTCCAAGTTGTTCTGAGATGGCTTTCTACGACAGAAGTCTCTGAATCGGGTTGTCTCACCAGGTTTTTATTGACATTTCTGTTGCCGTCTTTGTGTAAAGAACCCTTCTTCTTCACCCTCGGATGTTTGTGTTCTTCTGGTTCTGCGGCCAGCCGCACGGTAGAAACGTCATCACTGTGAACGCTCCGTACGGTGACCTGCTCCATTCACACCTGGCCTCATCCAACATGACACGCACTTTGCGCAGGAGAACTGGCAGAAGTCCATTTAAGGAGGATTTGAACGGTTGCGTTCGCACGTGTCTGGATAAGTTCAGGGTTGTGATACATGGACTTGAATTTGTTAAGGGCATTTCTAGTCATCTGATCATTATCAAAGTGCTTCAACACTGCAGGTCAGCATTCATCCTTTTTATGCACAGATTCATACACCGATGGCAGGGGTTACCTGGCTGGTCTGCAAGGTGCCATCTGCACCTTGCAGACCAGCCAGGTTTGATCCCCGGTTCTTTCTGTTTGGAGGACAACTCACTCTACCTCTGAGCCACAGCTGCTGTTCTTTCATACAACAACATTTTTCAGGACTTGGGTAGCTTACCACCTCTGCCAAAGAATCTTCTTGGGGTAACTGTCTAAGTTCAATGGATGAATTTGGCATCTGAGCTTCAATTCACGATAATACCCTCAAAGTGTGGAACTCTACACAGAAATGTGGCCTCCAGTACCGTCAACGTTGTGGTGGCTTGGACACAAAAAAACACGATCTGTTTTCCACTAACAGTCGTTTTGAGGGCCCATTCTTGTCCTTTTAACAGTGTTTTGTTTGTTATACAGAGTGTGAACTGATGCACCACCAGCCATCGGCCCTCAGTGTCTGTCACTCTGACTCAGTGGCTAAGCTCTGCTTGTAGCTGGTAATTTCTCTCCCCTCTCTCACCCCTGGAGGGCAACAATACACCCATAAACCCAATGAGAGCAGGGCTGTGCAGTGAGAGAGAATGAGTACTCAAAAAAGAGAGAGATAAGAGAGAGAGAGAGAGTGTGTGTGTGTGTGCGTGTGTGGTGTGTGTGTGTGTGTGTGTGTGTGTGTGTGTGTGTGTGTGTGTGTGTGTGTGTGTGTGTGTGTGTGTGTGTGTGTGTGTGTGTGTGTGTGTGTGTGTGTGTGTGTGTGTGTGTGTGTGTGTGTGTCAGAGAGCCTGGTTTAGTCCTCCGGAGCTGTGAATGTGCCTTACCTCTGGGCAGAATATGGGTCTCAGCTTGACAGCTGACACTATAATTCCCCATCGTGACCCCTGATAGGCGGGGTCAGTACAATATCACCATCACCCTGGCCGCCATGGGCCAGCCTGGGGAGAGGTGGAGTTTGTTCCCAGCTTCCCCTCGCAGACACAATGTGAATCCAATTACCCGCTTTGTCTCTGGCCAGAGTGCAATCCAAGATGCATGGTGGGGAAACCCTGGGTGAGGAAGAATAACACCGCTGTCATTGCAATTTCACAACCCACCCTAAACTGTTTTCTATCTTCAGTGTGAATACGTGAAGAGGAGATTTGATTTTGATCATGTTAGTCTGGCTAAAATGTCTCAGCACTGAGCTAGTTGCTTCTCCCAGCGTGCAGCCATAGACAAGTGGTTGCAATGCCTGCGACATTGCTAATTTATTTGCTCGTGTTTTTAATATGCACCTGGAGGATTAAAAAGCATTTCCATAAGGGGGAGATTAGGACCAAATCATCTCTGGCAGACACAACCCAAAATATTCATTGAGTACTTGCGATTTTGATCAATCATTTCAAAGTAACAATTCTTCAATAACCAAATTTTAAGGAATAGTATCAGCCTCAACCAAAGCACCAGAGGAAACCGGGAAATGTTGTAGTTCAAAGCAGGTATGTCATGAGCCCTGAGCTTGCGTTGAAGGACACGTGGAGTGCTCAACACAGCTGATTTACATGTCAGGGCTGCATGGAGTCCTCAACTTTGTTTTTCTTTGTGTTTTCTGTTTTCCAACTATGCAGCGATTGCCAGCCAGTTACAAGTTGATGCCGTGAATACATAAAATAGTGTAATTATGTGTTTATAGTGAATTCCCAACATGATTGGTAATATTCCATAGTTTTTGTGTTCAGCAAATAAAAAGGTATTAGATGGTTTCATATGAACAGCCAATATCCTCAATAGAAAAGCTGGATTCCATCCTTTACACTCAGTATATATTTTTTGTAACATTAAAATCAGTCACTGAATAATACAGGTAAGATATTGAATATAAGCTTTTCAGTGTTGAAACTGCGTGCCACAAAAGAAAATAGTGACTTTAGGTCCATTTATCGACTTATTTTTGTCTCACAACCAAACATGCTCTTGGAGGCACATCTTTGACAAGTGCTCTGAACATGCTGTGCCTTACAGCAAAGTAAATATCACAGGCTCATGTTTCTGCAGCCGCCTCTCTCTGACCCAACTTATTGATTTCCCCCCTTTTGAAAAATACATTTGAAAAAGGCCCTAAGCTATCTGACACTGCTGAGGGCCCTGACACACACTGGCTAGTCTCTGGGCCCCTTGGGTATTTCATGGGAGCAGCAGGGAGCTCTGGCAAGAGGAGAGGTCAGGGGTCATCCTGTCAGGCCATGTCCTGCAGGACCCCCTCCCCTGATACTGACATCCAAATAAATCTCCAAGCCCCTTCTCCCGACGATGCAACTTGAAAGAGGGCTCAGCCATTACCGCCGGTTACCACAGCAGACAAGCACCACCTCTCTGTTTATAGTTTACTCCTCCGTCTCCTTCTCCTTCCTCCGGTTCTCGTCCTTATCAGCCCATCCCTCCTCCACCGATTCCCTCCTCTGATTCCTGACTGTCTTTCCTTCCTGCGCCTGGAGAAACTGTCCTTGGCCGGCCAGTCTGCTTTGACAGAAGACATACGAGTACAATGGAGCTCTGTGGCTTCATGGGTCCCTGTATCTAATCGCAACACTTACACCAGCTCAAGGCTGTCCGTGAACCCATCAGTTGCTCTGGTGGTGCACCGGAGATTATCAGTCAAGTTGTTTATCAAGAAAACAAATGCAATGATAGAAATCTTTTTTTTTAACTCTAGCTGTGCATCTTTACTTTTGATTTCAAGCCACTGTTAGTAAAAGTCACAGTTCCTAATACGAGTATGTTTCCCATGTTCTACTGTCATGAGACCTGAACCCAGCCAGCGTCTTCCCACTTCCAACGCCTTAAATGCAGCAGCTTGGTCAGGGGCCCGAGGTGTATTTTCATTTATTTGCAACACATGACAAACATACACACATTAGCACGTTCATTGCGAGAAAGAGAGGAATTGAATTGTATATTATTTTAATATACTTAATAATATATATCTTTACATACATATATACTGTATATATATAATAGACATCCGTATTGACTGGCTCCATCCCAACATGATATCTTAAGAAACAACTTAACCTGTCTTTGCAACGTCAAAGCTAATTACTTTAAGACAAAAGTGTTTTTCTTTTCATGAAAATGCCACAAAAAAACAAGCCAGCTACAGCTACGTGGCAGACTTTGTCTTCTGCTGCGCCAACAGTCAGACCAGACCTAAATGAGCTCAGCTTGTCCCTTCACGTCACAACACCTTGGCGTAACAGCGTTACAACTCACTGCTCTCCATAGTCGTGTGGCTTGCAGAGTCTAATGTTTTACACCGGCCATTTGGAAACGTTTGAAATAAAATAAGTGGCGCTTAGTTTGCGTTCATCTTCTCTCCAATATATGTCGTTGCCATGACCAGCACCTGGTCTTTGGAGTGCGTTCGCCAGGCAACTCCTGCAAAGTCTACTAACATCCATCTGGAAAGTCTCTGAGGACATCAAACAGTTTCTGATATGTGACTCTACTTGTATAGTAGAGGTACGCCTGAAATGTTCTGCAGTTCTTTGCCTCACAGCTCCTCGGCCCATTAATGGGCTGGTCATCAATGACACAAACACTGTTAAGCAAACTGTAACTAGTTTATCGATTAATACAGTTACAATATCTATTTCAATGAAATTTGACTTAAAAATTCATATACATAATCTGGTTTCAACAGAACGGTGTTTCACAGCCACATGCTACTACACACTACTACTGTCACACTATAAATCTTTTGTGAGGAATTCCACTCCAGGGAAACCGCTCCAGGATCCTGTTACACGATTAGCCCTCATCAATCTGTGATGCTGAGTGCGTTCCAGGACTCGTTGTGTGAGGAAGTGTCCTCATTTCCGTTCTGGTGTACTTGAATTCCTGCAACAATTTTTGTCTACCTGCAGTTTAGACACCAAGACTCTTATTGAGAAAAAAGACATGCTAATATGCAAGTGACAAAATGTAGGCAACGTTTGTATTAAGGATGCACCGACCTGACATTTTCAGGACTGATATCCATACTGATACCGATTACTGGTCTTTGGGTGTCAAAGATATCAATGGTCAATGATACCAGTGATACCAGTGTTTCAACAGAAGCTTGTTGAACATGCCACCACTCATCACTACAATATCATAGTTGGACTGGTGTCAATTTCTTTCCAGCATTCCAACAACGTGGGGAAACGTCAAGAAATCATCTGTTTTTGTTTGTCTGAATAAAGGCCGTTTGTCAGTCCCCGTGCTAATTACAGTTTTTTTCAATCACTAACAAGCGCTTAGCCATACTTCAGATACTTTTTCTAAACTCTTAACACAGACTCACACCTACAAACCACAATTGGCCAAATGGATAATTTTCTTCTCAAAAACACATTTTGTTAAATATATACTAACTCTTCATTTCAAAATAGAACACATCTTTCTCTGCACACACTAACTTTACCAAAACACTGGAAATCTGACTCAAAATGAAATTATTCTGTCAAAGAATAACTCTTGTTTTCACTTCACAAGGTCCTTCCAGTCAATCAAAGTACACCAGGTTTCAAAATACTGGCTATTGCTGACATTACAAAAACTGCATAGACTTTTATGTTTCAGTTTTAAAGGTATTTGCATGCAAAACATGCAATCCACTGTTTTTACATTACATTTCTTGGTTGGGAACTGTATGTCCACATGTAATATTCACATTCAAAAGCATTCCAGTAAAAACCAAATCAGTTTTTTTTCCCTTTACTGTTTACTAGAGGAGGTACAGCATAAATACTGTTTACAGTATGATAGAACAGAAAAAGTTTTACAGTATTGCTTACAGTGAACAAAATATCCATGAAACACACAAGAGCATTCTGAACAAAAAAACAACGGCAAAAAGTATTTTTCAGTTTCTGTTTCCAAAAACATCACTCCTCAAAGTCCTCCTTTTACTGTATAAGTAATGCCACTGAGTCTAAGCCAGACTGGAATCAGCTGTGGTTTGCCCAATTTACCCAACATAAATCAGCTGTGTGTCAATTATTCAATTGTTTGTTTATTATCAGCTGAGATATATTGTTTTAGAACTGATATCATTGCAGAAGAGGGTTTTAGACTGTATCTAAGGTTTGGAATATTGTTTTTGCCATTGTGGGATGTTGTGTGTTAACATTCGTAAATAATACAAAAACAATCCATAATTTTGTTGGGAGGTATAGCTTGTCTGTTAAGAAAATGTAAGCATTGTGGAAATGTGTTCACTGACTGCATATTGTTTGAAAATGACATGAAATGTGTGAATGGTATGGCCACAAAAGACCGATGCTGTACTAATTGTGTTTAGAGTTTAGAAAATGTGACCACTGGTTGGACAAACGCTTGGTAGCGCCTGAAAAAAACTGTGAAGGTGCAGTGTATAAAAACAGGCGCCATCCAGTGGTGAGTTTGCAAATTGCAACCAACTGAAACTTCTCCCAGAGGACAAGTGTGTATGGAACTACAGTGGCCTGTTTGGTTTGTCAGTTCTGGGCTTCTGTAGAAACATAGCAAAATTGTACAAATATATACATGGATATACATTTACTGAACCATTATTTATTATCAAATACAAATAATAAATAGTGCTGGTAAAAACTCTTCAAAATTCTCTTTTTCCTAACATAAAAACATTATAAAGAAGAATAATTTTTCCAGCAATTTCTGCAACTGTTTTGGAAGGAACCGAGAGATGATGTTGTGCGTCCAATTGGAGCTTGATTAATTGTTGTTTGCAACCTTTGACAAGTTGATTGGTCTGTGTATAGAATGTAAACAATCAGGGATTTTAAAATAGTCTCTTCCTTTGAGTCATCACAAATTGATCAATTATCACGACCAGGTTTTAAAGACAGGATATATTATTGAGGGATGTCTATACTAGAAACATAATGTACAATTTCACAATAATCAAAAGCCATGCAACAAAAATAAAAGGCAAGATACATTACTGATAAACACACTCTAAGGGCTGTAATAATATTCACCATAAATGTGTTCCAACAATGCATCCTTAATATTGTGTAAATTAGATAATTCACAGAGAACAAGCTGTTAGTCTGCAAATGTCAACATTACAATGAACTACTAATAACTAAGCCTTGTACCTCTGTGACCTTACATTCAAACATGTGACTCCTTGGTTGTTCCAAACGGGCAACTGGAGTGAGAGGAGGGTTGTGTGAAGTCCATGTATTGACTGGACTGTCCACAGGTGGGAGATTGATATATTTGACTGACTTCATGTAGGCAGGTGAGCATCCAGGCAATCTGTCCAAAGTCATTAGGCTGTTTTGTACATGATTATGTCAAGATGTGCATCTATTGATATTTGTGGTTGGAGGAGCATGAGAGGACAGTGTGGGGATTGACCCAATGTATCAGTGCATCAAGTCAAGCCACAAATAACACTGATATCATGGAAGATATTGAAGTCTGTGGCTACCAGTTTGTATATAATTTTCTCGTGATGTAAAATGAAAATAATAATTTGGATTATAAAATAGTTTTTATCAATTTCCTCATTTTAAAATTCACATTTACGGTCAAAAGGACATTTTGATTAAAACTCTATTGACAAACACTTGCCATACTGCTTGCCCAAACTGGAACTGCTATAATGACAATACAATATAATGGAATTAAACTAAATTAAAATGTAATCAAAAGTGAAATCAATAGTTAAGTTTCCGAATTTAGAGGATTGAGAATCCTGCCATTTTCAACTATACAATAAGAATGTGTAAATATTAGGGATGCAACGATACCACTTTTTACAAACCGATACGAGTACGAGTATTTTTATTTGTGTACTTGCCGATACCGAGTACCGATACCGATACTTCTTAGATTTGGTCTCCATGAAAGTGCAATTAATTTGGAGGCAGATTTTATTTTATCCTCTGCAGATTATGTCAAGCCTATAGTACAAAATTAACAGAAGGCTATCCCAAGCTTTAAACTTCTCGTGGAAGTCCCTCTAATGTCGGACCATAAAACGCCCCGTGTCCGGGTTCATAATGTAAGCGATAATATTAGGGATCGAGCAATTATATAGGAAGCTGTGTTCCAAGTTATGTTTCCGGTGCTTTTATTGTGGAGGGAGAAACGGAAAGGAAAAGAGGAGTGGAATTGTGGGATATACGTGTGTGAAGGAGATAAAAAAGTGGTTCAAGTTACCCTGCAGCGTGTTTTCATTTTATTAGAATTACAAATATAGACACACAACAGACACTCGGCTACAATAATATCATCCGTAGCCGCACAACAGCGTCTGAATGAGGCCGCTGCCAGCGCTACTTCTGGTGGATCAGCAACAGTTTGATTCAAACCGGCAGGACGGCGGTAATTTTTTACTGTGTGAACGCGACGCACATTACTCTACACACCTTGCTGCAAGAGCCGCAAGAGAGCGACGAAAGAGCCGTATGCGGCTCTGGATCACGGGTTGCCGACCCCTGCCCTAGACGTTGAAGTCAGGTAGGATAACAAATCTTTTTCTCCACAAAGCGCGACCAGTTTGTTGTAGTGAAATACTGTTGAGTGGTATCGGTTCTTGGTATCGGCAATTGAAACCGATACGAGTACGAGTATTTTAACGCAGTATCGGCCTAATAAACTATATTTACTAGGGATGCACCGATACCGATATCGGTATCGGTTTATTTTTTACATAAAAAAACAAGAATACATTATAAAATATTTGAATTTTATTTTTTCATAAATATACAGTACAAAGTGATTTTCAAAAGTTGAAATAGAGTACATAGAGAAACATTTGCCAACACAAGACAAATGCAAATATTGCAAATATTCTATTTTTTTGAAGGGGCAAATAAAAGTGACCTTTGAAAACTAATAACATTACATAAAGATGTACTGTAAGGGAAGTAAAAGTTCTGAGGTAAACAGGTTTACATTTTTAGGTTTTCTCTCACAGATCACAAACAAGGCGCACATTCTCATCACAGTGAATGCAGCATCACTGTAGACTTTAGTCCGGCACCGTTGACGTGTGATCTGCTCACACTGTTTCATTTTAGTGAGGATCTTGGCTGCATTGTTCAGAATTAGAAATGTGGTTCACAGGCTGCATTCACTTGTCGGCGGAGTTTAAAGAAGTTACAGCCAAACATCTTGTTTGAGCTGCAAATTTTTATTTTCATATTTCATGCCACGAACCAAAAGTGTAAGACCAAGAAGTGCAGTTCAAAGAGAGGTCAAACGTCTGAGTCTTGTGGAAAAAAGAATACTTCTTTCAATCAAAGGAGAGGCAGAGAAAACATGGTGGTTTCCGCCCACAACCCACGCGCTAGAAAGCAGTACCTCACACTGCTCGGCCATATGTGTTGCTCTTAGCCGCTGCACAAACACACGCTGAAAAGCCTGTCCTTGTCTGAGCCTATAAGTCACATTTAGTCCTGACCTAAGGGTGCCAAGAGTGATGGCTTCAGGAAAGGGGGACTTCCTCTGAGAGTAATGGAGAGCAGAGGGGTGGTGGTGAGGCATTAGCGGGGCAGGAAGCCTAGTGTGTGGTAGTGCTGCGAGGATGGCCCGGTCAACACTTGTCTCTCTTAGTGGCCATGTGCTGCTGGATCTCAAAGAGGACCTGAGGGAGAAGAGAGGCCAACCCAGGGGACCTTGGAGACACACAGGAGAGAAGGTTAATTTATGCCCTGGCATGCCAACAAAGTTGCCGCAAAGGACTCATTGCATTCCTCTTATGGTTGTCACATGTGCGTCGGTCAGAGTTCGGACAGGACACAGCTGAGGAGAGGCTGGGGCAGAAAACCTGAGCTGGGAGAGGTTTTGGAAGAGCAAGAAAGGCCTGATTTTAATATTGCTCTCAGCTGATCGCTGACCACCAGAACTACATTCTACACGGGGAACGCATGTGATGAGGAGAGATTCTCAGGGCGTCTCCAATCAGGTGCTTCTCCTTTCAAGGACGGCAAACTTTAGAGGCAAAAGAGAGAGCAGCCCTCGAGTTGGTTATGTTGCTGAGGAGTGGAGCCATCCAGCTCTGCAGCCGAATGAACAGCGAGGCTCAATGAGGTCAGATAACAAACCGTAAGAGAGCTTTGCAAGCAGCATCGTTTCCTGTCAGTCCCTCGTGTGAGTCCAGGCAATCTGAATCCAACGCGGGGATGGAAGACCCTGCCACTAACGATGGAAATTACTGTGAAGAGGAAGGTAGTCGCAGATTGAAAATACATCAAATGGCTATTGCAGAAAAAAAAGCTGGCCATGAACAAGATCAAAAAAGGGGTGTGAATTCAAAACGTTCATGGGAAACAGCTTGGTTAGGCTTTGGTAAAATAATAAGTGTGTTTGTTCAGTAATAATATTAGAACCATATACCTGTGGTTCATAGTATCTTACTTGTAACATGCATGCAGTCTTTTCAAAATAAACCTATGTTTTCACACAAAGGTTAGGTTTAGGAAACGAGACCAGGTGGGTTCAGGTAACTAAACGGCTCAGTTAGGTTTAGAAAACTAGTGCTGTTAATGAAGTGTGCAAGTTACGGGACAAAAACATCAATGCCAGTGTGTGCTTCTGTGTTCTTAATACTTCTTCACTCACGATTACATGGAGAACATTCAAAATAATTGCATGGGATATCTATGAATTACAGCTCATTATTTTTCCTAGCTTTTGTCACGATTGCCAGATGAAACCAGCCTGAGTAACGAGGGAAACAAGACAGGAAGTCAAATCACAGGACACCAGAGACAGGGAACTTCAAAATAAAACAGGAAACAAAGTGAACCAAAACAAGATCTTGACAGTCATAGTCTTGACACAAAGGGCTTGAGAATGGGCTGGCGATCCTTAAGAATCCTATTTTTGCAAGTTTCCAGTAAAGGCTTCACTCACCTCTCCAAATGATTTGAATGAAAAATTATAAATTCAAAATAATGAAAAGAATTGTGTTTGGATGACATTATTCCACAGTGAATGAGTAACTGGACATACATTATTTTCTGAGATACTCTCTTGATTCCAGTGCAAACACAATGCCAGCTGTGTTGCTGAGGTCTGCGGCAGCGGCGAGTAGAAAGAGGACAGCTGCCCCTCTTGAAAATGGCCACAGCTATTTGCCGCTGCTGTCGGAGTTCATGATGGTTCAATCTTTCCAATATGCCGCAGCAGCTTTCCATGTGACCATGGCAACCGCAGATACTACACAGAGCGAGACGATCCAGGAGGAAATTTTGCACGAGTTCCCTGTATTTTGTACACTTCCTCATCAGAAGGGAGGAAACAGTTTTGAGGCTACAGCAGCTTTAAAGCTTGATTATCATTTATGTTTGTGTACATATTCAGTAAATTAATTTACTGCAACGTGTTAAATATAGTGGCAGTATTAAAGTCTGTAATGTATTATGTGAGCTCCACTCACCACTCGTTGGTCTAAATGACAGAGAAGAATTTCCAAATAAAAATATAACACAATGAGCATGAATAATTATGTGTTCATTTTCAACATATAGTTAAGGTTGTTTTTAATGGTTACTAAAAACAAGCTGCAGCATGTGCTGTCGAAGGTTTTCATCTTGAGTGCATGAAGGTTGTTGTTTGCACTTTCAGGCACTGAGGACATTTTACAACATTTCAGGACACAACCAGCCCAGCGTGAAACTAAAGAAGGAGCTGCAGATAAATAATGAAGACGAATTCTTGACAATTATTCCGCTAACACTTTCTGAATGTCAAGTGACTCTCAAGTCCTGAACCAAAAGGTCTTCATCAAAGGCTAAAGCCTGATGGTCTTGACAAGCTCTCCGCCCAAGTCTAAACATCTTCCTCGTGCCTGCACTCTTAAAACTGCTGGGTTAAAAATAACCCAACTTGGGTTATTTTGGTAACCAAGCGCTGGGTCCAATATGGACCGAGCCAACGCTGGGTTGTTTTAACCCAGCAGGGTTGGGTTATGGCTTTGACCCAGCATGTTGGGTTATATTTTTTATCCAAAAATGGGTTAAAATTACCATGTTGTTGGGTTAATACTACCTAAAATGGGTTGGAAAAATACAACCCACATTCTGGGTTATTTTTTTTTTTCACTAGATTTTTTGCATTAAGAAATGTATTGAAATTATGAAATAATCAAGCACATAACATCCCTGCATTTTGTCTTTATTGCTAAATTGTCAAATATATCACTTAAGACAAAATTAAGCATTACAATTAATTCCAGTTAACATTAAAAGTTGTATAAAAGAATACAAAAGTAATTTTACAGTTTCTGATTTAAAACGTCATGTGTGCAGTCACTTATAACATCATCAAACGGATAAAATAGTAACAATTTCTCAAACTTTGAGCAAGCATTGAACTATCAAACCAACTTTTAAATCCTAAAGGTCCCATGGCATGACAATGTCACTTTATGAGTTTTTTTAACATTAATATGCAATCTGAGCTCTCATTAATTTGACAGAGTTTGATTCATGTCCTGGTATCTGAAAGACTGTAGTTTGGATGAACTCCCAAACTGTAGCACAAGGCTTGGGATAACTGACATCGAACACAAAAAATGCCTTGAAACAGACATCCACAGCAGCCAAAAGAGATGGTTGCTCCAAGGCTGCTCCATTTATAATGACAAAAGCTTGTGAACACTGATGTCCTTCCCCCAGCATTAGAACGAATGGGTACTCTGTGGTGGATCTCATCAGGTACTCTGCCATGTTGGTCGCAATCTGAGCAAAAAAAAGAAAGAAAAAAAGAATGAATAAACAAAAGTACAAGATTCATAACAAGCCTAGGCCTAGTCCTAGATTTCAAGAATAAAAGATATAACATGAAACAGAATGCAAGGAAACTTGATTAATCTGATATAGAACATCATTATATGAGCCGATATCCAATAGTCACATTACTGGATATGAAAACAGTAAATGCTACTTTGGATATGAAGGATATTAAAAGTGACTGTCTGAACTCACAGGTTTCACATCAATGAAGGCCCTGCGCATCTCCAGGCTGCTGGGACGGAAAACTCTTCTCTCCAGTCTGTAAGGTGCAGTTGGGAGGAGTACCGTCAGCAGCTGCAAGGCTATATCGCCTTGTTTGTCTGTAAAAATTTAAAATGTGTTATAGATCTTTCAAATGCAACAGTAAACAACTGCTGTGCAACTGATGTGAGGCTCCGCCAAGTGAGGAGGTGTGTCAGCATCAACGTTAGCGCTACGTGACACAGATTAAAGTTAGCTAGCTCCGGGCTGTCACGGACACTGACAGATCCGAATCATCGCCACTTTATTTGAAAGATATGTTGTGTGTGTGTTACGTGGTTTGGTGACAATTAAAAACGGCAAACAAATCGGAATTTGGAATCGGCCTATAAAGTTGTAGTCGGTGCATCTCTACACACGTAATGTATGCAGACATTTTAGCAGAGCAGATGTGACCTGGAATATATCTTTTACCAGGCTACATTTGCAGCGCACGCACTGTGTTGTCCGTAGCTCACTTCGGGCCTGCGAGGCCACTCCGCTCACAGCTGGTATCAACTGACAGATTGGATAACATGGGTACCGAAATGAAAATGACTCCAGTTCATGGCGCTTCTGCGTCCTGTGTGTTTTTGGCGCATGTCATTTCCTAACCTTAACCACCGTCAGGTATATAAAGTGTTAACAAGATTTTTTTTTAAACATAAATACCTCCTGAGAGCGAATCAATGTTGGTGAGAAGGTCAGCTGTCTTCTCTTTCTTGGCCATGCAAATGATCTTCTTTGAGAACACAGGATTCCAGTTCTCAGTTAATCTCCCAGAGGACTCCGGATGCAATACTGAGAAATCCTGAGAAATCTAAGTACAGTAGAAGGCAAAGATAAAAAAGAATATGTAAGACACAAACAATGACTGACTGAGTCAAAGTAATTTTGTGAGATTCTAGCTCACCATGCCTGGAGTGTCCACTAAGCGTGGAAATTCTGTGATAATGTCTAGCATTGATGTGGTCCCATTTGCACGGATCCACTGTGCCCTATGGATGGCAGTCTCCAACATGTGTTGGCCAACCTGGGACTGTGGCCAGATGTTATTTTTCAGCCACTCCGTCAATTGGACGGCCCGCTCTGGAGTTATAGTTGGTTCTGTGATGAGCAGAGAAATGAATAAGTTCTACCAAGCTGTGACATATTAAGACATCTAATATTTAGAGTGAGCTAGTTTCCCATACAAGAATCAAGCCTAGCCTTAGACTACAAAAAACTACCAAAAATTAAATGAAGTAAAAAGTTTGAAATGAAACTGGTCCATAGAGTTCAAGTAAGAAGAACTTAGTATGTTACAAACAGGAGAGAGGATAAGTCAAATCCACTTCCAAATGCATCAACATGAATTGGATTGAAATGGAAGAGCAAGACATCTTGCTGTACCTGGTAAAATGACTCTGGTGTCTTGTGGCACTTGTGATGTTAAATGTACTCGTCTGCCAGAGTGGAGCCTTTTTCGGACGTTGCGGAGACGCTCTTCCAGAAAGCCTGTTGCGGGTTTATGCCTTCTCCCTGGGGTGAACCATGCATCCTAAAGTTTAGAAGTAAACAAAAATGATTAAAAAACTCTGAAATTAAGAGCTGAAGTTAACATTAGGATAAAGCTGAGCCAACAATGGAACAGCTTAGCACTTGCCTTACATGTCCTGCCTGATTCTGCACAAAAAACTGATGATGGTGATGTTGTCTTTCTAAAGATGATCGTATTGTGTTGCAACATATGTTGTAAGGTTTAAGCCCATGTTATTTAAGGTAACTCCCTTCACCTTACCGGCAGTATCAAAACATGAAGCCTTGAAGTCTTGAGAAGCTTGTTGTTTTGTTGTTCACTTTTAACTCACTTTGCATTATCTTTGCTATCTCTTTTTCCTCTTGCACTCATATATCAATTCCAGGAAGTTCAACTGAAGAATTTTCTTCCTCTGTTCCAACTTCAAACTCATCAGCATGCCCCAGTAGGTGTCTCTTAAACGATCTCATATGATTAAATGAGCGATGGCACCCAACTTGAGCACACTGGAAATATGTTGATGTGGAGTATACATTAAGTCATTGCCTAAAGATCTTCTACACTTAAAGCACACGTAACCCATTTGTGAAGAACTATGACTTGTGTACCTCAAGCAACTTTTTGAGCTGGCGTTGAAATTTTAGCCGTGGCCCAAGGAGAGGTATCAGGGAGGTCAAGCTGTTTCCGTCCAAGAGATAGAAGGACTCTCTATCAATCTGCTCAGCTGCAAAAAACATTAATTGTATTTATTAACAATAGTTACAGAAAATGTTTTATTAGGTTGATAACAAACACATATAAACATGTATAAAGCAAGCTACACTGTATTTATTTCCAGCTGCAAGATGGTCTTTACCTAAATTTCATTAATTTATTTGTTTTAAACCACCCAGAGCTCAACTAAAGTGAGCTTACATACCTTCAAAAGCAGGGAGATGCTCAGCCAGGTTCCATTCGATAAGTTTCTCCTTCACAAAATCATCCATCTTTTAGAAATGAATAGAGACATTTTTAGGGTAACATATGAATTAGCACTTATTCTATAGGTCTATATGTCATTGGCCATTTTGACCAAAATAGTAGCAGTAGCAGAAGAAGTACTATCATAACAACTAGAATTTCCATAAGCGCTCATGTTCACTGTTTAGATTCAACACTGTGTAATCTTGCATGGTAAATACCCAAATGACAAAACAACTTGTCTGTTTCCTAGAAATAACAAATGAGAACAATGAGTCCAAGATGTAAATATTAACAAATCTAATTAAGTATTCATTAATAAGGATACTACTGCATAAAGTAAACTGTAATAATAGTGTACATTCACACCGGTATTTTTCTGTAGGGTAATAACCATTGCATTTTTAGATTAACCTAGAAAAATAGAAATATTTTTACATAATCTATAACAGAATAATGCACAGCCTTAGTAGCCCAGCATAGTGGAGTATGTGCAGTACAGACTGTAGCATCCCTGAAATGATTTGTCACTTTCAAGACTATAAATCAACTAAAAAATATTCAGTAAAAAAATCTTAAAACACAACTTTGTCAATCATATTTAAGCATGTGTCATCCAAGATACTCTAATACATATTTACATAGTACAGCATTTTCTTCAGACCACAGGTTACAAAGTCTAGGGATGCTAATCAACTGTTAAAAAGACTGAATTTAAGTACAAGCCGACAATACTTGCTGCTACTGCTAAGTTTAGTTCAACATTAGTCTCGCTTTGCCAGACCATCCACATTCTACATTTTGAAAATGTAGCTACAGCTTATCCATATTAAGCGTCATGTTATACAATACACTTACGTTTAAATATGCGCTAATATTATAAAAACACAATCGTCTCATTATACTTCTAATTATTGTAAAATAACGCTAGCTTGATTATGCTGACTCACTCGAGGCTAGGCTAACGTTAGCTAACATTACCATAGCTACATATTAACAATACAAAAATAAACCTAAACACAAACAAACCTCGTAACTGTTAGACTGCTTAACACTTACGGGTCTCTTTACTTTATCATTGTCCTCTTTTGCGTTATCAGGTTTTATAAAACGTCCGAGAGCTCAGGCCATAACGCTAATGGTCCTATTTGCCTCCGTCATCTCCGTCATCTTCACTGTCAAGTGCGTCAATCAATCATGACGTTCGGGATGCTAAATAATACTCATAACGTTAACGTTATATAGCTAACTAATAATACATTTAGTAAATATGAGGAGAATGCAGTTCGGTTGGCTAGCTTAACGTGCCAACTCGGCTAACGTTAGCGCGTCAACCGACAAAAGTAAGCAGCTAGCTAACGCTAGCTAAAAACGTTGGGAAAACACACAAAAACAATAAGCGGAACTCTACCGTGTCCGGTTCCAACGACGCTGAAGGGGTGACGCTACGGGCTCCACAGCCGGGTCGAGGCGTGCTGTCTGCTGCGTTACGGTGACTTGTTTCTCCGCTCGGTGTGGCCGTTGGTGCTGCCAGCTACGTCGGGCAGAACTCTCTGTTCCACGGTACAGCGCACGAGACAACGTGGCCCCTCCCCTTTCCCCCCGCTCGGTCACATGCGGCGTACGGTGGCGGCAGCCGTTTACCGTCGCGGTTCAATTGTCCTTCGTGGGCGTCAACGCGGAAGGGGAGCTCCAGACAGCCCCGTCGGTTCCATCCATGTAACAGGCTTTACAGCACACACACATCCCTCGGATGTATCATAACTTAATAAGATGTATTAATGTTTTGTATTAATAAGACGTATTAACATAACACATGGTGAATTACAACCATCAGCTAGCGCCATTATTTATTACAGCTCGCTACGTTTCTTTCACCATGTAAAGTATGTGAAAAGTCTTTCTGGGCCATGGAGTGCAGTACCACCGCTATCCGCTAAGCCCATGGTGGCTGTTAGACATGGCGCTCCTCCTGGGGGCTTGATTTAACCCATTGCGTTGGGTCACAATCTTTGACCAAACGTTGGGTCAAATCCACCCAACCTATTACCCAACACCCTTAACCCAGCATTTGGGTTATTAAAATAACCCAGCGTTTTTTAGGGTGTGGTCTGTTCTGGTCCTTTACCCAGACCGCCCCAACTAAAACGCCATTCCTCTTTTTTATGTTTCTCTCTCTCTTTCTCTCTCTCTCTCTCGATAACCACCAGCATTCTGCAGGTTGCCTTTTTTCTGATGTGTCCCACGGGAGACTGGGGGTGATACATGTTCAGGTGTGAGACAGACTGGGGGGGTGGGGGGGTTGACGGAGGGCAGTGAGTGAGTGGGAGCTGCAGGTAACAGTGAGGAGACATGGCAGTAGAGATGATGGGGAGGAGGGGGATAAAAGGAGGGTGGGGGAGCGCTGTGCATGTGCTCGGTGTCATCTGACTTTCAGGCTGGCTTGCTGATCTCCTCTGATATACAGTACATGACATGGGCCTGGAAGCCCAGCCCCTAATCAAGGCAACAGCGGCTGCAGTGCCCCCCGTCCCCCCACCATCTTTTCCCTCTCCCTTGACACAGCCAGGGCCCACGGGAGGCAACAAACCAGCAGCTGTGTTCGCCTCGGCTCCCTCCTCTCCTCCAGTCAGGTGGAATGAGGGGATTGGAGAGGACTGGAAGTGGAACAGAAGGGTATCAGAGTAAAGCCGGAGATATTTGCATGCCTCCAAACGCTTCAGAGCCTCCAATTAGCATCGGAGGCCCCGCTGCCGGCTGCAGGACCTAACCGCGGCGGGGCCAGTGGTGGCATTCCTGGGCCGGAGGAGGATTAACACACCCCTTCTCTGGATGGGGATGTGCCAGCGCTGTGACCCGGCCATGACCCTGTATCCAGTACCCATAAGGTCATACCTTGCTCTGTGACATCCAGGGCAAAGCTGCATTTCTTTGTTTTGTTCATATTTCACATTTTTTCAATTAAATCATGAAGAAGCGTTGCATGCTCAAATGACACCAAAAGTAAAATCAACTAAACTAAGTTTGTCCTCTTTTATACATGTGTGATAACATATGTAGCCCAGTCAATTTCGTTGAGCACCAAAGGATCAAATATCAAGCCTAATTTTTTCATGGCCAGCATTTTTTTCCAGCAATTGCTATTCTGTGAATTTGCATTTAGCTTTCTTTCTAGTGGTTTCTTGTTAATATTCCAGGTGCGCAGCAACCAGAGGTGCTGTAGGAATCAATGGAAAGCACTAATCGAGAGTTGATCAATTCATGTCCCATCAATGCACATTTCTAACTATACTTCTCCCCGGTGTCTTTGTGCTTTCTCTCCTCACAGGTTTACATGGATCATGGTTTTATCTGGACCCTGGTCCTGCCCAACACCTCCAGCTATGATCATTGTTATTGCTAGTCGCATTGCTATTAGTATTGCCGATACCATTAATGCTTTTTATAATATCATTATTATTCTACTATATCCACCATTGCTGTTGTTTTTTGTAGTTGTAACTTTTTCATCATGGCTACTACTCATTATATGAATAATTTCTGTGATATTCTTTGAATGTGCTGTAACTCTGTTACGTTGATTCTGTACACATGACATCTATTGCTTCTGTCCATCCGGGGAGAGGGATCCTCCTCTGTTGCTCTCCTGAAGGTTTCTTCCCTTTTTTCCCTTTGAAAGTTTTTGTTGGGGAGTTTTTCCTGATCCAATGTGAGGTCAAAGGTCAGAGGGTATCGTATGTGTACAGATTGTAAAGCCCTTTGAGGCAAATTTGTAATTTGTGAGTTTGGGCTTTATAAAATAAACTGAATTGAATTGAATTGAAGCATTCCTTTGAACTGTGAGTTTGTCATATGACTAACTCACTGATGTAAATTATGTAGCTGACTGATGTCACTGGCACACCTAGCCATGACAACATGTAACATTATTTAAAGTGTATGTTATGCAATTATCATATCTTGTTTATTGTAATTTTTGGTACTCTCTTCCCTGTAATAATTTAATAAGATACCTGATGACATACAGTTATAATTGTTGTAGGAGATAGGAGACAGAGTATTTGTGTCTTTGTTGTCTTCTAATTTTCACAATAGAAATAAATGTAAGAAATCAGTAAGAAATGTGGACCAGTGTGGAAACGAATCCAGATGAAATTACAAAAACAATACATTTAGAATCTCTTTATTTAGATGACATCCCGGGTCATTTTTTGCACTATTTAACAATATGCACACACAATAAGAAATAAATATTTATTCAGATTTTGTATATAAAAATCCAATGTTTTTTTCTTCCCATAAAACAAAATATGATTTAATGTGTATTTTTAGCAACAGGGGAGGGTTGTCTGGAGACAGTATTGTTTTTCAGTGGGGGGAAGAGACGCTCTTACTCTTGTTTCACTGGGACTTTAAACAGTTACAAGCTATATATGTACTCATGTCATTTTTGTATGTTAACAATAGATCAATGGTGACTGTGGCTCAGTGGTTAGCAGGTTCAACTTTCAACCAGAGGATCGGTGGTTCAATCCCCAGCTCTGCTAGTCCATGTCGATGTGTCCTTGAGCAAGACTCTTAACCCTAATTGCTCACCGTTGCTATTTCTACGGTCTACTGTATAGCATGTAAATCGCTTTGGATAAAAGCGTCAGTGAAATGTAATGTAATGTTATGTAATCAAATGACAATGTGATGTTGAGGGGCCTTCTGACAGTGACAAACCCACTGAGAGTTATCACCAAACTCCCTCCCCACTTTGCAGTTCCTTTCAGTTTTATGGTGCATTTGTGCCTACTTCACCTGAGTATTATTATTTTTTTTGTATGTTTTGTTACCACTGTAAGCTAGCTAGCTTTCTGCTTATTTATTCCTTCATGGATGAAGGTACATTTAGGGGTGGAGATGTAGACGTAGAAAGTGGGAGTGCAGTTTCAGTGAGGGCACAGCTACTATTCTATATATTTTGTCAATGATTCACATGGTCAGTGTTTCTCATTCCTCATCTACAGTATTTCATATGTGTGTGGGAGGACAACCATGTTCTGTCTGTGTGGGGCCTTCGAGTAAGAATATATTCTAGTTACACAAATAAGGCATTTCGATCTTTACATCCACCTTTGTCCGGGGCAAGGCCCAAAAGGGAAGACATGAGCAACCAGCAGACTCAAGCACAAGTACAAAGGGTTGAAGGGACTCAAGTTCCCAGGATGGGAGTTGGAGCGGAGGAGAAGGGAGTGTCTCCAGCTGAACAATCAATACCGTCACTGCAGAATGGCAATGCTCTAAGATCTAAGAGCCCCGGAGGAAAAAAAAAGGACGCTCTGGTGTGGGTGAGGTAGAAAAAGCGCATGTTTTATGTGCGTTTCATGTGCGAGCATGAACATGTACAGTCTATTAATACACGCCTCTCATGCACCGTATGCTTTTGTTAAGTCTGTGAAGTGCTTTATTTCTGAGGGACAACAAACACCCTTAATTACAGCACACACTGTTACATGAAAGATGTCCTGGAGGCTTAGCCTAAACCTGACACGGCTCTCAAACATGTACAGAAAGAAGTGTTTTTCAGCTGTAAAAACACCAGTGCTGTTGGTAAGGCTTATACGGTCCTGAGAGTGGAACAGATGTCATACGGTTTGTTTAAATTTTTCACAGACTTCTAAATG
This sequence comes from Cottus gobio, assembly GCA_023566465.1. Taxonomy (NCBI): domain Eukaryota; kingdom Metazoa; phylum Chordata; class Actinopteri; order Perciformes; family Cottidae; genus Cottus; species Cottus gobio. The sequence goes on along the minus strand of CM042228.1, from coordinate 24,763,959 downwards.
ATTTACAGGGACCATAATGTAATGTGTGTCATTTGGAACATCTGTCTTTCATTGTCAAATTAGGTGCAATACCTGTTTATACCTTGCAGCTTCGCTCCACTGAAGATGATAGCCTGAACTTGTTGGACATTCTGGGCGGTAAAGCATTCTTTTCAAACACAACTCAGCAACACACATTATAAAATCAGAGTAGCGGCTGCCAGTCCTCTCAGTTTAGAACCTTGTTCTTTTTAAATGACGTGTGTTCAAATTAAAGCTCCAAAGCAGCTGATTGTTAGTGTACAATAAAGCATTGGTTCCTTAAGGACAGGCCAAAAGGGCTCAGTACTTAATTTCCCTTTTTTGTTTTACATTTCAGAAACAGAAAAACACAACTATTTTTTCTCAAATAAGGCTCCAATAAAATCTTTGAAAAATTCTGTTGAATGTGCAGTTATGCTTCAGCCATGACTGTTGACAGCTCACTGTTGCTGGTTGTTAACCCTAACCAATAAACTTTCTGGCATGCAAGTTTTCTAAATGCACAAAAAAATACTGTCTGGGCAAAATATGGAAAGACTTGCAGTGTAACCATAGTTTCAGTTTTGCAGTTTAAGATACTAATTTAACTCAAGCTGTACAGCGAAAGCTTACAGCTAACGACTTGTTGCGTAGAGGGGAAGCTAGCTGTTCCACACTGGAGCGCCTCATATGCAGGGTAAAGCTGTCAAATGCAGTAATGATAAGGTATATCTAAAGAAAACAGCATCGCTCTTTAGCTGACAAAACTGTTTAATGTTTCATTGAAAACTTAAAATCTCCTAAATATAGAAAGAAATGCATTCAACCATTTTGAATAGTTGATTTGGATTAATTATTAGGCAATATTTTCCAACAAATCTGCACAGCAATAGTGTTAAACAGCTGACTTTTAAATTAATTTACTTTATGTTGAGTTTAGGTCAAATACTGCATGTTGCATATTTTATAGAAATACATTCATATTTTTTTAAATGTTAACATACTTTTTTCATAACAAGTACAATGTTTACCATGTTCACCATCTTGGTTTGGTGTGTTAGAAACACATAATTATCACTAAATACAGAGTAAACAATATATTATGTATTTGGTATTGTGCCAGTCCCCGCTGGGGGCCAACCCCAACACCACGATGCTGAAGGCCCAGGCCGTATTGCTGGGAGGGAAGGGAGGCACAGTAAAACCATTGCAGTGTGTAAGACTGTAAGACTCTGCAGCAGAAACATTAGAGGATTGCTGAAGGGAATCTGGTGCTGGGAACACTAACACCATTGTCCACAGGGACTTAAACCAAGAGTTTTAAGCTGCCGAAAGGTAAATATGTCTGTCATGCTTTTGTTGCCAGGAGTGGATATTGTAGAGAAAATAAAAAATGTACATGGTCAGTGAATGTTTTGCAGCTGTATTCATGATAACATTTTGTGACTATACAAAGTAAAAATAAAAACCTGGGTTGGGTACTTGAAGGCAGCAGCAGAACTACATCACTTTTGCAAGCCTTAAACTTTCACTGTTGTTGTTGTAGTCAAAGCTGCAGACCAGCAGAGCCCGAGCGTAGGAGAGCAGAGAGTGAATATTTCAGCATGGTTGGAGGCATTAGTGGTGTCAGTGTGAGTGGTGGGATGAGGGTGTGTGTGTGTGTGTGTGTGTGTGTGTGTGTGTGTGTGTGTGTGTGTGTGTGTGTGTGTGTGTGTGTGTGTGTGTGTGTGCATGTGTTTGGGGGGTTGGGGTTAGCAGATAGCAGAGCACATCTGGTGGTGAGGCGGTGGTGGTGGTGGTGGAGGCGGGTGGGGGCCCAGGGTGCAGCCCGTGGCAGCTCCCCTTCCCGTACCAGCCTCTAGAAGGGAGCTGCCTGTCTGTCGCACCCTGATTTATAAACGGCTAATGTCAGAGGAAAGCAATGTGGAAACTGTGGCATAAACACTGAATACCGGCAGAGTTTAGAGATTAGGATTCAGTGTCTGGGAGGACTGCTCCTCCAACACAGCTATGACCGCTCCATCTCTCTCTGGCTCACACACACATGTGGACACACACACACACTGACAGACACCAGCATTCTCCAGTTTCTAGGGCTTATCTATATACGGCTTGCATTTTTCAGGGCAATTTCTTGCCCCCTCCCTCTGTGCCTGGTTCAGGTAATTGTCCCAGACCTTCTGTGTTATCACTCCTTGTTCTGCTCTTTGAATTATCGCTTGTATAAATCCTGCCAAACCATACTGTTGTCACAACCCCAAATTGGTGTGTTCTGGGATAGTGTTTGGGGCAATGTGTACTTGGTCGGCTGTCCAAAATGTGTGAGAAAAGTGGAGCTCCTTAGTGATACTTTTTCTTTTTTTCCCTCAATTATGTGAGTGAATGTGTGCAAACCTACCAGCTACCCAGTTGCCTGTGTGTAGGTGTTTTGCTGCTTATTGTGCAAGGCTGCGCTGAGGCCCTGAGTGCAGCCAGCCAGGCAATGAGTTCTCCCAGCATCTGAAACATTAATGCAGAAACCCGATTAGCCATGCCATCACAGGCCTCCTGCTCGTTGCCTATTGATTTTCCTTCCGTTCGCCCTCCTCCTTCAAAAAGCCGGGAGGGGAGTCTCTTAAGAGCCAGAGCACCTCTCCTCCTCTCCCAGGCCTCCTCTGGCCCGGGCCTTCTCACCGATCCAGCCCTGTTGATTTCTACTGAGACTTCGGAGGGGCTATAGACTTCTGACGATAACCCTAGGTGCAGTAGGAGTGGGTTTTGGGGGGATGGAGGATAGAGACGAGGGTGGAGAGGGGAGGGGTGCTCAAGTCAGTCAGGCAGTGGAGCTGCAGTGAGCATGGAGGGCTAATCGGCCTGATCAGTATGCCGGGGTGGAGAAGTGCACACTCCAGAGAGAGAAGCTGTGTAATCAAAGATGAAAGTTGTTCGGGGTCTGGTCAGCTTGACTCTCTCTCTCCCCTCTGGTTTCACTGACCTGGAGCGCTTTCACTGAAGGGGGAGACGAGCGTCTCTCGGCTTAGCCCAGAGATAAGGTCTGTCCATACGGTTGTCGAGCTCCACACTGTTGATCGGGAAGTTGGCCGAAGGTTCCCTGGCAAATAAGGTGCGTTGAGAATGTAAACTAGAACCCTGTCAAACTTTGTCTGGAGAAGTAACTACAAGGTAAAATGTTACTTTTCTTTGACAGCTGAACCAACAAACTCCCCTTCCCAGCTTGTCCAAATGACCAAATGGTAGTTGGTGGCCACAGAGTAACATGTGGCCAGATGTCGAAACCTGCAATGTGATTTTGAATGACACTTGAAGGAGTCTGGAAGTTCTGATTTCCCCCTCTCTGCAGCATGCTCTGTTTTGATAAAACTGTATTTTGCTTTTGCAGTGGCTGTAAGGAAAACTACACACTGAGACTGAACTTTTCTACCACTTCATACCGTGAAAAGGGACATCCGGGCCTTTGGAGACAGTGAAGCAACTTAGTATCATTTTGGTAGAATTGAAGACAATCTTACCCTGCAGTGCAAAACATCCCCTTGGTATTTTGATTGTTAACTTACCCAGACGAAATCATGTCGTGCTTTAGGTTCTCTCATCCGGCCGAGCACTCGGCCTTACATCCCTTTGCGCTGCCAAATTGCACGGCTGCGAGTATGAACCAAAAGTGACGATGAACCAAAACTGGAGATCAAGATCAAATAGCCTGTCATTTTCAAGCCCTTCTTTCCCTGTATAGTACAGGTTAGAGCTACCACAATTAGAGTCACCTTAATGTGAACACAGTTGGTGCTCAATAGTGACGGTGACTAGGCCAGATGACTGGGGGAAAAGCGCTGTGGATTTGGCTATTGTCTCATGCTTAAACAGACAGTTTGTGTAGGCGTGTTGAAGTAGCTGTTATTTGCCTCATGAACATGATACTCACTCTGCAGAGAGCAGCACCACCTGGTAGAGAACACCTCCACTCCCGGATTTCTGCTGCAGAGTTGAAATCAGCATGACTTGTCAAGAGCCGATGAGCGTGTTTGGGAGGGCGTCTCTGTGTGAGAGAGAGGGCAGGAAGGACGGCAGCCAGGGAAAACATGCGCTCAAATATCATTGCTCAGGGCATAATCACTGTTAAATAGGTTGTTGACATACACAGTCGGCTGTGTGCAAACATCTCATTTGGCCAATTATCCTCTTCGCCGAGGTGGTGCGGTCTAGATGAGCATTGTAAGTGAGGATTCGGCAGAGACGGAGGGAGTTACTCTCTCCTGTGCGGTGTTAATGGAGCTACCAGATGTGTTTTAAAGGAAAGGGAGCCGGGGCACCAGGAGCACTGGGTGGCCTGCCACATGTCCAACCTGGGAATGTGTGTGTGTGTGTGTGTGTGTGTGTGTGTGGTGTGCGTTTCAGTGGGTGTGTATATGAGCGTGTGTGAGCATACCTTTGTCCATGACCATGTCTATGTGTGTGCAGGTGTACAGGCAGGGTCTAATGTTTATTGGACCACCCCAGGGTGCTACTTACCGCAACCAACCCCCTTAGCCGCCCCGCTATACTAACACCTACACACTCTGGCAGAGCGGAGCGACAGCTTCCATCGCACTTGAAAACGAGTCTATGATTGATGATGCTTGGGAAAACATTGGTGACTCACTGCAATCGCCGCCGTTATCAGCGTTTGCATTTCCATCGGTTTCCAGGACAGGTAATTGAATAAAAGCGGGGTGCTGTGAGTGCTGTGCACCAGAGAAGACAGAAGTCCACGGCAGGCCATAATGGATATGTGTATGAGATCTGAGTGCTTTCTTTGATTGTCTGATCGTGTGTGTGATTCCCATGTAGTGATGGATAGCTGGGGAAAAGCCCCCCACCCCACCCTAAGGCCGCAGGCCACTCCTGCTCTAATCAATGACATGTTAAGCTGGCAGGCTTTTGAAGTGAGGGGTTCCAGAGGGGTGCTGAGGGGGTGAAGGGTAGTGGTGTGAGTCTGTGTGTGCGTGGGAGGGAGGGGTGTGTGACAGCGGAGTTGAGGGGTATTGATGATGTGCGGCAATGGGACACAAGGGAGAAAAAAAAAAAGCAAGCGAGGGATGAAGGGAGTCCAGAGGCAGGCTTTAGGTGGGGGGAAGGTTGACAAGGAGCAAAAGCCAGTCTGGAACTCATCACAGCAACTGGAGTGACTGGATGGGGAGCTGATGGCTCACCCTGATGGGTCCCACAGGTCACGCTCAAACCCGTCCCCAAACAGAAATCCCAGCATGTGTTTTTGTTTTCTTCAATCTGGCTCTTATCCAGTAGAATACTGGCTCAGGAGGTACTACATTCTTGTACGACACAGAAATCATAGCAATAGGTCTATGTGGATGGGGTCAGGCCTATGATTTTCAGCATCGTCTTTGGCCCTTCTTGGGCCTTCTTTTCGTTAAATACTGAAAAGGTAAAAGCATCCTTTCTCCACTAAATCATATTAATAATAGTAGGTTAATAGTAGGATTGGTAGAATAGTAAATACTTTTAAAATACTGAAGAAACATATATACGCATTGAAAGCAAACATTCAGAAAACAGAAAAGGATATGGCATTCACTTGATGGACTTTTTTAATGATAAGATTCTTGTCTAGCAGAGACAAGAATAATACTATACTGACACTTTTCTCCCATCAACCTTCAACAATTGACAATTTCTACATCTAACCCTTCTATCTATCTCTAAGACCCCTTTCCCAACAGGCTGCTTAGGCATATACTGCAATTCCTTATTGTCAGGCTGCTCTAATAAGTCTCCTAAATCTCTCCAGTTGATCCAGAATGCTGCATCTCATGTACTGGACGGGGGCCAGAGCCTTCAGTTATCAAGCTCCTCTTCTGTGGAACCAGCTTCCACTTTCAGTCAGACACAGTCACCTCATTTAAGAGTAGACTTAAGACTTTTCTCTTTGATAGTGCTTATAGTTAGGTTATAGTGTGTTCCTGATCCGATGTCGTATGTGTACAGATTGTAAAGCCCTCTGAGGGAAAATTTGTGATTTTTGGGCTACACAAAATAAATTGAATTCAAATGTAATTGAAATTGAAATCACCCCGACACTTTGCTGCAGAGATGATATGAATTGGAAACAAAATAAATCCATTTTGCTGGTGAAAATATCTGTGCTCTCTTTCCCTCCCATGTCTGCATCTCTCAGTACTCACCAAGAATCACGTTATAGAATATTGTGTATGCTTTTTGAAACTCGGCAAAGCTTTAGTTTGAAGTGTTTAGTTTTGGATATGTGTGCATGTTATCTTGTGTGTGTGTGCATTTGAGTTTGCAGCTGTGTGCCTGTGTCTATTTGTGGATCCTAGAAGTGTGTATTTTTTTCTACAAATGTTTATGACTATGTATGTGTGTGGTATATTGTGTATGTGTAAATGCCATGTGACTGTTTGTGCACTGCTGTATGAATATGTACTTTTTGCACTTGTGTGTGTGTGCGTGTGCGTGTGTGTGCGCGCTCTGCGGAGCCCTGAGAACTTGGCAGCGTGTCAGCGGTGTGCTCCAGCAGTGAGGGGGAGCTGCTGTGTTTCTCTGCCCTGTGCTGGATCCCCTTTCAGCCTGACACAATCCCACAATCCCACAGCTCTCGGCGCTCAGCTGCAGCCTCCATAGCCCGGTGCTAACCCACCGTGCCCTCATACCTACCCAGATCACTGTTTCAACACACCGGCATCGGGCCGCTGTCAGCGTCTGCAGTGCTGCTCCAGCACACTCAGCTGCACTGCACTTTGGTGGAGAGGAGTCTGTTTACACAGAAACACTGTATTGAAATACCCTGGTTGGTTATTTTATGGATGAAACCTACTTATTGTAAGCCAAACCATGATCTGTTCCTCAGCCTAACCAAGTAGTTTTGTTTTGCTTAAATCTATCCAAGCAGTTTTAGTGCAGAAGTAAACTTAGTGAATGTTGGAAGTGTATTTTTATTAAAACACTATGCATGTAACATGCATTATTGAAACGTCCAAAGCTGACGCTAGAAGGGGACCTGGAGGGTCATTGTTTGAACCACGCGGCAGTATTTGGCGTGTTGAAGGTAAGAACGTGTAAAGCCATTCAGAGAGAGTGGGTTTTATTTGTCCACGTTTTGGGATGTCTGTTGTTGTCCGCGTCCCCTCTAATACAATAGAGTCAGTATGTAGAATTTAAGGAGCTTGAAGCACTGAAATAATTATATTCATAAATAATATAAATTGTCTCTTAAAAAAACAATTTGTTCTCGATAATTTACAAATTGACTCTTTCAGTTTTCATTTGAACTACATTTCAATAGACCTTCTACAATTGGACCGATTAGATCTTCAGCCCCACCGACTGCACGAGAAATCAATATGTTTCTGACCAAGAAAATAAATATGATTACTGAACTTGTGGAATTCCTGATCACCCTCTGCAACCAGAAAGATGTGTTGTAGGCCTGCGCCTGTGTGCAAAGTATCCCTGTTTTAAAGAACATGCTGTGCACAAATAACATCGATGTTCAGTGCTCTGTGTGGGGAAGCGGAATGTAAGATATGGTTGGTTAGGGAAAAAGTATGATTAGTTATGATTCATTTAAAAAGGTGTACATCAAAAGCAGGTCTGTTTAAAATAAACTCCAGTCTTTGCATGAAAGTTGGACCTGATACACACTCACCCACCACCCTGATTTCAACACTTTTACTCTCTGCCTTTCCAGATGTGGCAGATGACAGACATCAAATTATGTATTTTACACAAACAACAGCAATCTTTGTATCATAGTTTTAGATGGGACACACACACACTCACACAAAAGACAGCAAAGACACCCAAACAGAAACGGATGCATATCTTGGGTGGGGAATGAGTCAAACAAACAGGGGGCTTTCCCCAGGAGACCTCTGTTGGGTGTGAAACCTTAATAGTCGTGACTTCATGGTTGTTGCGCTTGTGACGGGCAAAAGTCTGCTAAGTGCGGTTGTTATTTATCTATCTAATGTTGTTATAATTGTTACGTTATGTTGTTGTGTTAACCCAAACCATGATCTTTTCCTCACCTCAACCAAGTAGTTTGTTTTACCCCAACACAACATTGGGTTCACAACCTAACTTGACTCTGAACTCTTCAGTTTTGTCTTTGTCATCCGTAAACTGGTTGACAAACACTTGAGTCCAGTTGTAGTCAATAATGAGCATTAAGTATGAGCAAACTGCTTCCAAATGAAATCCAGCTGACATCGTAGAGCCAGCTTCAGGCTCCAGCACTGTTGACTCTGCACTGCATTTGCACCTCTGTACGTTGAAGAAGACATGCAGGAGGAGCACTTGTGACTTCATGTGATTGTTAATGTGAAACAAAGTTGAACACAATGACACACTTTATGATATATATACAGTACTGTGCTAAAGTTTTAGGCAGGTGTGAAAAATGCTGTAAACTAAGAATGCTTTCAAAAATAGAAGTGCTAACAGTTTATTTTATCAATTAACAAAATGCAAAGTGAGCAAACAAAAGAAAAATCTAAATCAGTTGATGAAATTAAACTGTTAGCACTTCTATTTTTGAAAGCATTCTTAGTTTACAGCATTTTTTCACACCTGCCTAAAAATTATGCACAGTACTGTATATATATATATATATATATATATATATATATATATATATATATATATATAGCAGTATTGAAACAAACTTTTAATCTGCCATGGTTTTGGGTCTAACGCTCATTTTGCTGCTTATTGCTTGATTAGTTCATTATGACACCATGAGGTGGGCCGAGTGAGCCCTCCCATCAGTGTTAGTGTGCATCATCATCATCATCATCAGCAGCAGCAGCAGCAGCAGCTCTCCCAGATGGACCTTTACAAGATTGGTATTGATTGACTCTTCTCCGAGTGGTGGTGATAGTATGACAAACAGCAGTCATTTCCCACTGACCCTGATCACTTTGGCCCTCTAGCGAAGCCTTTATCACAAGAGTGTCCGAGGCTTCCTGGAAGTGCTCTTCCGGCGCTGGGGACCAATGAGCCAGTGGATCAAATGACACTGCAGCAACTCTCCTAATGCCTCTGTGTCGTGGCTCCAGGATGTGACTGTGACAAATCTCGGCTGGTAACAGCATGCTCGTCCACAGAAATGGCCAGGCCCCAAAATCTGCTTTACTCATCTCTCTCTCTCTCTCTCCTACTAACACATACACCTAAACTGAGCGAGGCACACAGGCACACCTGACACCCCTGTGCTCCCACTACAATCTTCCTTCCTTTAAAACAGTTCCGTTTCCAGCTCTAAGAACAAGTGTACCTGTAGAGCCGGCAGTGTATTAGCTTTCAGTTTCTCACACAGTTAAAGTGATGATCTGTAAGAGTCAAAAACTGCCTCCACAAACCACGTAACACTTGCACTTCAAGCTTGCTTTGCACGCGTAGCTGTGAGCCAGATCTTATTTTACGTTTCAGGCTTCTTTTTCCTTGTTTGACAAGCGTAACTTCTGTTATTGTGCGTTTTCAGAATAAACCTTTATGTGAACAGGAAATGCAATTTTCTTAGTTTACTTTTTAGGTTTACTTGGTTCGGCTTTGATGTGGCTGAGGTTAAAATCAGTAATACCTAAAAGAACTGTGGTAAAGCTTTGAAGTTCGCTTGGTCTCACGTGGGACATGAACATCTGTCTCCTGGGAGAAAGTCATGTGTGACCATCCAACCTCCCGTCCCACCTGCACTACAGGAGAAGCGTCTGCCACTGTACTGCATCTGTGACAGTGTGTGTGGTTTGTTTTTCTTATGCGGCTATGGTGTGTGTGCACTTCCTTTCCCAGAGATTACCCATTAAAGAGTGTGGCATTTTTATCTTCTTACTGGATGTTGAAGTGTAACATTGTGTTGTTTCACAGAGGCCCATGCATAATGATAATTTTCATTATGCATTTATTGTTGAGTATTTCAAAGTCAGAAAAAAAGAAAAGAAAAATGACAATCACAGTTTCCAAGAAGCTTTAAGAAAGTCTTGTTTTGTCTGGCAAACAGTCCAAAATCCCAAACTGTTCCATTAATAGTGATATAAAACAGAGAACAATAGAAAATCGGGAAATTGGAACATGTTAATGTTTTAAACTTCATTTTTGCTTCATCAGTCACCGGAATGATCAATTGTGTAGTAAATAGTTTGTTGTATATATAAACACTGTCCTGTTGATCAATTACTGGATTACTCAAAATATAGCACTATAGTTTCATACAAAGTTCTAACCACCCACTTTTATTATCACTGTTTTCTCTGTACAGACGCTGGCCATTCCAACAAGTTGGAAGGTGGAAGTTGCAAGACTGACTTTTAATTAGACTCAAATGCTGAACGCTGGAACGATTTGTACAAATCAAATCAAATTGTCCTGTTTGGGCCTGTTCTGTTGTCCTTTGTGAATGCATTCAAACAGTCTGCAAGTCACAGCAAATGAAGCACTTTGAAATATATCAAACCATCACAACCTATCAAAGCTCATTGAATATAATAGTGCTCAGGGAGCCACACTGTTGCAGACAGAGACAGTGCCACATCAGCACTGTGTGTGTGTGTGTGTGTGTGTGTGTGGATCTGCGTGTGAGCGCATGTGTCTCTCATCTGTGTGTGTGTCTATGTGCTCTAAATGCTGACTGATGTAACTCCGGCTTTGTCAGCCCTTTGGCATAGGTGGAACAGGTGTGACTCTGCCACAGAACGTGGCTCAGACAAGCCATATCACGGCACAATGAGGTCATTGTGCAACACATACATTCCTGCACAGGGCCCTCGGACTTTTACAGGCGGGGAGGTAGCCATCTGTGTGTGCGCTAATGTGTGTGTGTGTGTGTTGCTCCAGGTGAGTGTGGGGGGTGGTGGTGGGGGGGATTTGGATATGATTTGCTTTATGAAAGAGATGTGTGCTCACCAGCTGCATGTCCCTACACACTCTTAGAAACACCTCCAAGCCTCAGCCACACACACACATAGACACACACACACAAAGACACACAGACGGGGCCAAGTGACGATTGTACAGCGTTGCAAAATCAGCGTCTTGTGTATGTGTGTCTGAGAGTGGGCGTCAGGTTAAGTGGGGGATGGCTGGGGTTTTTCCGATCGTGTCACTCTTGTCTCTGATACCATCAAGACGGCGTGGATCCAGGGGTCCATTAGTACAATATGGATGTTACGACGGGATGAAGTCATCCGGTCTGACTCAGGCGGCTCGTTCAGTGGCATCTGTGTTTGTTTGGTTTCCAGGCTGACACCTCAGCCTCTGTGTCCTGTCGCTGAGACACAGCACAAGTGATATTCTTAACCCCCCACCATCACCCGATCCTCTCTCGGCCTGTCTGCGTTTTCATCGCTTTCATCCTGGACAAGAGTTGCCATGTTTTGTGAGGTGGACCATGTTCAGTGTGTGTGTGTGTGTGTGTGTGTGTGTGTGTGTGTGTGTGTGTGTGTGTGTGTGTCCCACTGATGTGTGGTGTTATCCCCAGGGTTGGCTGTCGGGACTGGGTCCCTTCTAGCTGCTTTACAGTTTAACCAGCCTTGACTTGCTGTGTGGTGACATGTCTATACTACACTGGATGACTGGGAGGATCTGCTGTGTGTGTGTGTGTGTGTGTGTGTGTGTGTGTGTGTGTGTGTGTGTGTGTGTGTGTGTGTGTGTGTGTGTGTGTGTGTGTGTGTGTATGGATCAGAGTGGGTGTAAGGCTGGAGGCTGACTGCTGGGCTATGCTTGAAAGACTTCTGGCATGTGCTGGTGCCTGCATTTTTCACCCTTGACTGGAAGCATATGCTGTAGCACAATCGAGACAGTGTTAGACGGGCTTGGCGTGAGGGACCCAGGCGGCTTCCTCCACATCTGGCAGTGCTTGGCCCTCCTTCCAGGTGAGTCACATCCCCCGGGAGGGTGGCTCTGCTGCGGCCCTCGGCCCCTCAGCGCCCGGGCATCTGGAAGTGTCTGGATTCGTCTTGCAGTCACATCTATCTCCACATGCTTTTCCAATTTCATCGCCCCGCCACCTCCGCGGCCCCCACCCTCTCACTGACCCCTGCTGTGCGCCAATTAGCCCCACCTCCCCACTCATGGGGACATGGTTCAGCAAGATAGATGACAAACATGGACAACACTACACATACCTTGTACAGACAAGAGGCCACAGGGTCACCTTTACGTGGATTTCTTTTAAGTTAAGTTAATAATAATGGTTTATTACAACTTGTCTTTTTTTACCATTATTTCTATTGGTTGTGATGATGCACTGATCACTGTGCTGAGATCTGGGAACACAGCAACATCACTAAAAAAAACATTTGACTTGGCAAGAAACATAAGCACATGATTGTGAAAAAAAAAGACAGTTTGTCAATTTATTTATTTTTAGAAAACTAAAAGTAAAATGAATGACTGTCTGTTGCAAATATCCATCACAAACTGGTGTAATTACTTCTGGTTTAGATATTTGTATAGGTAATGGTATTTATTTTGTATTTGTTTGGCTTTTCTCATTTTTTCTTATACCTAAAGATAAGATACAGCAGAAGGAGTTGGCCAAATTCTGCTTAAAAAAAAGAAGAAAATTTGCTGTGGAGCGCCTGGGGAGCAACATGGGGTTCAGCGTCTCTCTCAAGGACACTTCAACATGCAGAATCAAACTGGGTGGGAATCAAACTGCCAACCTTGTGGTCTGCTCTACCTATAAGCTGTGTAGTATGTGATGGCGAATGACATGTACAGTTTGTTTGTAGGAACACTTTATAATAAAATGGTTCTTAAAACATACTGTGGCCTGTTTATGACTGCAGTCTGATTGCTCGTGTGCCCCACCTGAATCAATAACTTTGCTAAGTACAATGTTATCATAACTAAAAAAAGAATAATTATACAAATAAATAACACTTAGCTGCAATATCCTTCAATTTCTAAAGCAGGGAGGATCTTGTACAAGCGTCAATTCTAATTTTTCTTTTACTGTGTTCCTTCTTTTAAATTACATTCAATGCATTATTACAGAGATAATCTGTAGGGTGTGCTGGAATGTCATAATTTTTCAGAAACAGTTTTTCCATAAAAGTATATAGCCCAGCCATGCATGAAGAAGTGTGTGTGTGCGTGTGTGTGTGTGTGTGTGTGTGTGTGTGTGTGTGTGTGTGTGTGTGTGTGTGTGTGTGTGCATGCAAAGAGGAGGTAAGAAGAGGTGGAGGGGCTTTTCCCCCCTGACCCTCAAACAGGAATGTCCCAAGCAGCATGGATAATTATGTCCCTTAGCCTGATGGCTGTTGGGGAGGCCCAGCTGTGTGTGTGTGTGTGTGTGCGTGTGTGTGTGTGTGTGTGTGTGTGTGTGTGAGAGAGAGGGGGGGAACGCGGGGGGCGACTGATGGGACTTGCATGTGTCAGAGTGGATTGATCATGACACAAACAGATGTATGTTGGTGGAAAACATATCGGTGTCCGTGAGGAGCGGGTCTATCCTGATCATTAAAGAGATGAAAATAAACATCTTGCTCTGATTAACGGCGCCCGTCCCGGTGGACTTGTCAGCTGCGCCGCCAACATGCCACGCAGAGGCTGTACATATGGGCGTACAGATTTTTGTTTTTACATAAATGTGTTCCTGTTTGAAACTGGTGAGCCATGTTGCAGCTGTAATCTGCAGGCTTGTGTAAGCCTCGAGGTCAATCAAGTGGGCCGCCCATTTTTCTTTCTTTCTTTGCGTGTCTAAATAGAGATCTAGAATGAATAATAAGAAAAACATGTTGGCGTTTATTTTCCCAAAAAGATTTATTCTTCTCATTGCTGATATATTCTCCCCGAACAGCATCTCTCTTTATCTATAGCACTCTCTCTTTCTGAAACACACACACACACACACACACTCATAGCCTCACTCTCTTAGAGGCTATTTAGAAAGGAATGCTGCCAGAGTCTCACATTTCACTAAAGAAGCAGAAAAAAGGGCGAGAGTGAGTGACATCGAAATTTAGGGGTGAAGGGGGGGGGATCAAGTGGGAGCTAATTTAGGTCCATGATGTTGTCGCATGCATGTGTGTACATGTGTCATTTTAGCATTGTATTAAAAATTTAACCGTATATGCTGCTGAATGCCATTAGACTAGCATCTGGAGGACTAATGAAGTCAACACACAGGGGTGAGATGATTGGCAGGGGGTATGAGACAATGTGTGTGTGTGTGTGTGTGTGTGTGTGTGTGTGTGTGTGTGTGTGTGTGTGTGTGTGTGTGTGTGTGTGTGTGTGTGTGTGTGTGTGTGTGTGTGTGAGAGAGAGACAGCCTTTCTTCTTCATTGTCTGGCCATCTTGGAGGCGACCCGGTTTCTGGGCCCTGTGAGAGTGTGTCAGTGTCAAATAGAGAGACTGGCCGTGTAGTAAACAATCCAGCACTCACTCCAGGGATTATCACTGCCTCTTTGTCTGCTCATGTCGAGGGCCTGAAACACATTTGCCCCGACTTGTAGTGGGAAAAACAAAGTCGAAATTGGCTGCGTCGAGTCCTGCGAACGCTCCCTGAAATGGGTCTTGTGTGCTGATAAGTGTATCTGAAGTCTGCAGTTCTACAACGCCAACCTTCCTAATGAGGCACCTCTCCTCTCTTATGTTGAAATGATAACCTCAGAGAAGATTTTCTGTGTGCACGCCACGTGAGCATTGATCAGCCCAGACTTGTAAAACAGCTTTCACGATCCAATTTTCTCCTTTGCTGTATTCATTTCAAATTGCCTGACTGATGCCATTTTGGGTCAATCTTGGTTGGGAAGAAAAGCAAGCAACTGTGCATCAAAGCTGTACACTTACTCGATGAAACATTCTGTACCTTGTGCATTGTTTTTTCATTCAACCACCTTTGCTCTCACTGCTTATACACAAAAAAAGCTAAACACACCCATGATAATGTCCTCTCAGGATACTCCAAAGAAATAGGGGTCAGCATTGCACCTCTACTACTTGATCCATACAATATCAATTTACAACCATCAGTTATCATTTAGAAAGACTACTTCTAACTAACAGCTGGGCAGGCAGCGGTATTGAAAGTCAGCAGCAGCAGTTAGCATGCTCATTTTAGCAGATATCAGTTAGCATGCAGATATCAGCTAGCATGCTCATTTTAGCAGATATCAGTTAGCTTGCAGATATCAGCTAGCATGCTTATTTTAGCACATATCAGTTAGCATATGGATATCAGTTAGCATGCTAATTTTAGCAGAAATCAGTTAGCATGCTCATTTTAGCAGAGACTGGTGTTTGTTTCTCATTTCCAAGCAAACTTCATTGTTGGTTTCTTTTTACCATGTCTATATGAACTTGAATGAAACGTAAAATAAAAAATGCCATTGTTCACCCAGGCTAAGTCATGCAACTTAAAATGAAGAGATGCATAATTATTAAATAATATATATCAGGCAAGCCTCGTACATCTTGAGAGACACTTTTATTGAATCATTTCAAATGCTGGTCTCTGAAAAAGTAAACAGACATTAGCCTCCAGGATTTGCTGTTGGAGCTAACTGCATACACAGCTAACTGGTTGCATCAGGGTGGATATGTCAATGGCTAAACTAAGTGCTGATTATTATAATTTTTTGGTTCCACTTACTCACTCTTAATATGTTTGTACAAATCTTTCTTTTAGCAGCCCCAAGAGGGCAACCAAAGCGAAGAGTGCCGCTGTCGTCTCACTGTGCTGGCCCTTACACAGGCCACCATAGCATGCTTGGGGCTCTTCGGGTGCTGCTGGGCTCAGTGTCAAGACTCAGCTGCTACAAGTCCCGACACAGCCCCGGCACAGCCATGCCACAACACAAGCCCTAAGGTGATCCGTCTCTCTGTCTCTGTGTTCTGCTTCCTCGGGAACACAGGCTTCTAAAGCTTTAACCTGAATCATCATCCTCCCCCCGGCAGCAAGGCATACAATAGATGGTTTATGGATATGGGGAAACACAACTCTCTTAAAGGGCAAATTCAGCAACTCTGACTCTCATTTATTTGATTGAAAGTATCTAAACCAACTCTAAAGTTAATGTATGATGTTTAATTGAAATAAATAGTATGAGTTTCATCTAATTTATTCTACTCTGTCTATCCCTCCAAACCACAAACTGTTTTCAAAGGCAAGCTCTCATATTCACAGGTTCCCTCTCGTCGTTGGCTAAAAACTATAAAACTATTTCACAACTATATTTTGGCAGCAGCTCTTTGTCAGACTAAGGCATAGTTATGGCACATATGAAGACTAAAAAGTATTCCAGAAGGCTTAAATAAACATCCCACAAATGCTGTGGTATCATATTACTTATAAACCCACACAATAAGACTCCACAATGTACAGTCAGGGACTTGGACGCCTTTGCACATAATTGGTCAAGAAATATGCCCAGGAGATCCTTTGGGTACAGCTGCATGGAAATAGTAATAAACCACACGTTGGGTCTTTGCTGTTATCAGGAGTCGTGGTAACTTTAGAAAAAATAAAGACGCTTTCACACCTGATGTCAGGCTCATTTGGTTCGGACCAATTATTTTCTCATTTTAGTTCTGGTCTGGTTCCTGCTCAATCTGACCTTTTACAAATAAATAAGGAGACAACATGAAGTTATACAGACTGACAGATAACTCGTTGATTGGAAAGTTTTGGTGATTGTCATCCTGCATCATCAGTGGATCACAGGGTGCACATAGGACAATCTAATTCCAGTACTGAGAGAACTTAAGGCAGCACTTAAATGCTTCTGATGTGTATATTTATGTTCTCTGGTGCCATAAAGAGCTTGCAAAGACATTACTAATCAAACACATCATTAGTATTATCGCACTGCAAATCAAATGAGTAACAGGTAGAGACAGGACTGTACAAAAACGTGTTTGCACGCTCCCAGACGACCACTGCAAATGTTGGGGAGCCGATGGACACGTGCATGAAGCGACTTGGACAGTAATGCTTCAGTGTGAACTGACAAAGTATTCAGTCAGATGCAAGCACAGCCGCTTTAGTAGCTTTTGACCTATTAATCAGTAAAAATACCCACACTGATGTATATTCGTTGATTTGCATTAAAATGTTATAGCTATACTACATTTCTTTATTACATTTTATTACATTATAGATGAAGCCCGCTCAACAGTGAGACACACCTTTTCCAGGGTCTCGGTTCAGTTGCTTGGTCACCACCAGGATTTGAGCCCAAATGAACTGAGCAAACAGACTTAAGTTAGTCTTAACCAAACCAGACAGGCTAGGTATGAAAGCACCCCAAGACTCATGCTAGCAGTTCTTAAAGGTCGTACATAGGCACAGCTGTGATTTGAGTGAAACGCTAACGCAAGCATATCAACATGGCGTTAACCTTCTAATCTTTAACAGGTGTAATGTTTACCATGTTTCCCTTCTAGGTTTTTTATTTGGTTAGAATGATATCATTTACTTTGTAGCACTAAACTTAAAGTACATCTGAGCTGATGGGAATGTCAATAGTTTCATGTCATGAACCAAAGCATTGGATACAGTCAAATGATCTGAAGAAGGCCCTGGCTGAAAAGTTAGGACTTTTCATCCTGAGGGAACACCAATGTGTATTTCATGTTTACCCATGCAGTAGTTGTTGAGACATTTTACTTTCTCATGGTGGAGCTAGATGCACAACCATGCAATTATGTTTACACCAATTTGTCGTGGTTGAAGCAAATTAGTGGTATATAATGTATTTGTTTAGAATAAGGGCAACCTTTGGGTTGTTGTAACCTTGGTCAGGCATCCAAAATAACAAAATTGTTGATTGTGTATAGTTAATTAATGCCAATATCAGCCCAGAGTGTACGTAAACAAATGTATTGGCATAAACCAACTCTTCAATACATAATTCATATTATTTTTCTTGTTCTGCATCTTATAAAGATGATTGTACAAGGGAATGTGTTTCCTGGCTAGCATCTCCTCTTGGCTAAAAGGGAGCAATGTTCTGTTGTAAGTCAGAGCAAGAGGCAGCAGATCAAAGATAGAATAGAGGCAGGGTGAGGGGGGGTCAGATGTAGTGGTGTGTTTGTTTGGACCAGAGTTTGAGGAAAAGTGGAAAGTCCGGTGGTGGTTAATTGGTGTGTTTAGGTCCGAGGTCATGAGGGTGGCAACAGGAACACACCGCTCAGCCCTGAGCGGCAGATGGATATACAGCCACCACAGAGATGCTGCCCAATCTAATCACAACTAAACACTAGTAAGACACGGACAGGCCCTGTTTTCTTCTTTTCCTCTCCGACTCCCCCCTCTTCCTCAGCTCTTGTTCCCCCACCCCAAGCTCTCGCTGTGCCCAAAGCCCAGGGGAGGTCACAATGTGTCCCGCTCCCAGCAGCTAAGGCCTCCAAATGAACCTGTTGGTAAGCCCCCACCTCCTTCTGAAAATACCCCGAAGGCTTCCATGACCGGAGGGGGTTCGAGATCAAGCAGAGATGATCATGAAATGAGATTTTTTATTTTTTTGCACTCAATCTTTGTTTTTTGAAACCTTTAGGTTTATCCTTATTAGGGCTGCAACGATATCCAATTTTCACTCTCCAACTATTGTGGTCAAAATAATTCAGGATAACGGCATTATCACTACCTAGGGTTGTTCTGCTGAAAGGGCTGGTCAAAATGTCAGGCAGATTTGTAACATTAAAATATCATCTGCAGTCCAGTCTGTGGCCTCCCCCTTTGTCATCATAGACACAATGTTATTTGTGTTTCCTGTACTACAGACTCTGGGAGGGCCATGGGCCATATTCACACAGGACAAGGATAGTGGGACACAACACGGTGACTCATAATCAAGGCTGTTTGGACAAAATGGATATTATATTGGGTATCTAGCAGCTTCTGAAAAGCAGAATTCACATACTCAAAATACATTGTTCTCTCGCAACATTATTTTTACCTGGTTGTATCGCTCAGTAACTGTGAAGACACAAGAGGCTCCATGCATGTGCTTCTGTGGCGTTATGATTCAGAAATAAACATCCACAATTTATTTTCTTTGTGTTTTTCTGTGAAATTCATGTGTGAAAGACGTGATGCCAAAACCAATGCTGCCGTACCGTGAGCCAAAAACATTGTGTATAGGTTGTTTGTTTTAGGCTCATTTTTTTAGTCACACAGACACAGTACAGCCTTCTACACCAGCCTAGTAACTGCTTTTCTTGCCCTTTAAGTGTAAACTGTTTCCAGACCTCTGAAAAGCTGCCATCTCAGATTTGTTCAGTCTTTAAAGCAGTAGTGTACTGGTAGATGGGAGATAATAAATGGTAAAGGCACTTGCACTTGCATTTGTATTTGCAGAGTCTTGCATGCACGTTCCAGGACGAGGCTCACAGGCCAATCACAACCAAGTTAGTTAAACTTACATCATACGATAGACAGACGTCGCTGACATGGCTGCAAAACGGCAGATAAATCACAACCCAACCCAATCAGAAATTGATCAATTTGGTCCGACAATTTAATTGTTTTATCCTCATTCCAATAAGCACAGGTTGAACCATTCAGACCAACAACAATATTGGACAAGAAGACCTCAAAAAGTCAAAATGTCTTCGGCCCCCAAAGACATTTTGACTTCCAAATGTAAAAAAAAAAAAATACTCAAGGAGTAGTCTTAAGCATAAGATGGGCCATAAATTATTCATCATTATCTGATGTCTCTGTATATCAATGAAACTCTGGAATATTACTCAAGTTTAAATGTTGTCAATTCATATGGAAACATCTTCACGTTAACTTTACTTTGTTTGCATTCCTCTGAAACTCACATGATTTATAACCAACTATCTGGAATCTAATAAAAGGAATAGTTGCCCAACCCACGTTCTTGTCCAGCATTATCAGTAGGCTGTGACACCCTACACACCCGTCACAGCATAAGTATGCATAGATAATGAACTGCTGGATAAATTATGCAAAAAGTATGGCATAAAACAGCATCATATCAGGGGTAAATGATGCTGAATGAGGACCCACCATCCAATGAAGGCCTAACCTTTGTCTGCATATGGCTAAAGTCACTCCGCCTCTGTCCCGTCTGTTGACACCCATTCCCAGTTTGATACAATGACACAAGGGGAAAGCTTATGAAAGGCGCTGTTTAAATTATTCCCTTTGTGAGTTGCTTTGTGACAGGCTCTCTAGCCTGCTCCCTGCTGAAGTGTGTGTGTCTGCTAATTTAGTTTTTACTGAAATCACATGGTTGTCAAGGTGGGGACAGAAATGTTTCCTCATCAAAACTCCAATCTCCTCTTTGAAGGGCAGCTCCACTTGTCGATGCTGATCTGCCCCAGTGGTCAGGGCTGGAGGTATGGGGTCAGATCGGTCTCATAATTCACAAATGCACACAGAACAATTCACAAATGCACACAGAACAATTCACAATATATTTGATTTACAAATGCACACAGAAGGATTTACAAATAAATTTGACGAATACATTTTACTCACAAATGCACAAAGAATGAATTACAAATACATTCCAATGCAAAAATGTGGATTTGTATGTATTTATTTGTAGATCGCACTGCATTCGTGTGTGGATTGCTACACATTCGTGTGTGGGTTTTTTGAGACTCCCCTGACGTCGCCTGATCCACAAATGCGTTTTTTCAACATGGACCTATCTGTAGCCAATCAGATGTCGCCCTCATTTTCAACCAATCACATCACTGCCGTTCTGCCGTTGCTGAAGCAGCTCTGGAAGCAGCCGTCATTCAGACGCAGTTGTGCGATTACGGATAATATTATGAACCCAGACATGGGGGAGTTTGATGGTCTGACGTTTGAGGGACTTCCACAAGAAGTATAAAGCAAAACTAGTGCTTACTTCAATAAGCCACTTCAATGAGATCTGTTTCAATAATACATGGGCATCCACTGAAATTTGTATTGGCCATTCTATATTATGGTGCAGGGTTTCATAAAATGTTATGACTAAATATGTAACAGTTTTTTTTTTTATCTTGGACCTTCCATGTTATAAAAGTGGATGTATTCACTATGACCTCACACACTGTTTTTTTTTTTCTATCTGGAACCAGAAGTGAACCTATTCAGACCAGAAGGTAGAGTTAAGGGGACCGAAGCCCCTGCAGGGCCAGGTACAGTAAGAATCTAACGCTAGCTAGTTTACCTAGTTAGCAATATGCAAAACCTCAGTCATGTCAGGCTATGATATGAAACAGGATGCTGATTTTAACAAAATGAGACTAACGGGGGAAAAAAGATAACAGCCGACTCCTTCGAGTTGTATATTAGCACAACTGAACGCTAAACAATGCTGTGGTAATAGCTGCTTCACACTTAATGCATACGTATTATATAATAAAATCCCTCTCCGTACAGTTATCATGCAATGGAGTATTAGCTCTAGAGCTTTGAACACTTTCTGTTAACTTTGTACTTAAAGTTGGGTCCATGGGGATTGACTCACTTTTGGAGTCAGCCCCAAGTGGCCATTTGATGAATTACATTGTATTTGTGCCTGCATTGGCTTGTAGGTTGATGCTTGGTCAGCACTGGTCAATGACTCCAATTTTAATTTTAAGTTCAATATACAGAAGAAATTACTGAACACTTAATATTTGCAGGAAAATAAAATAAAAAATGATCATAATCAAAACAAATAAAGCTTGATTTTTGTGGTCTTCCTAATGTGGTTAAAGTGACAAGGTAATGTATTTTATCTAAAATCGTCCTTCATATTTTTTAATGGAGCATAAATGATCTTCTTTCCTCACTCCTCTCCTGCACTAGCTGCCTGAACAGAGGCAGGATATGGGGAAGGACAAGGCAACAGATTTCCCAGTACGAGTCATTGTGCTCATGAGTTGCTGAGCTTTCTCTGGAAGTATATTGCTAATGCGGACGGGAATATGAGTGTTTTGGGTCCGTAAGAGAACTGCAAGGGAGTTCACAGGTCAGGCAGGGTTGAAGCTTCTCGTCGCAGCACTCACTGACTCACATTGTATCTGGTTAGCTTCTGTCGTCTGTCTACACAACCAGCTGAATGGACAAAGCATTACCACAGGACTGAATAGTACTGTCAGTACCTGTGAAACTGCTCAAAGGCTGTTGATGTCAGAGAGGTCAGAGGTCAGGGTCAGGCTAAGCTACACATCCTGGAGCTGATTGTGTTTTTGCTCAGGGACACTTAAGCAAGATAGATCCTCCCATGAACCTGGGGCTGTGGTCGAATAGTCCTTTTTGCTTAGGAAGGTTCCTAACTGAGTGAAATGACCCGGAAGTACCTAAGTGGCCGCCATGATGAGAACTGTTTGAATTCTCTAAATGCAAAGGAAAGGAGCTTCAATTGGTGCTTCAATTCCTTGCGGCGGCAACATTTAAAGTGACACACCATTTGGCCGATCATGACTGACAAACTCAAGTAAATAATAGTAAATAACCGTTGCCATAACTTAGAAGTGCTTAGATGTTGCGAAGATATATATATGTTAAATATATACAATATATTAAACTTGCTGGCAAACTACGAACGTTACATTGCTGTTGCTGAAAACTGCTGTAAACCGATCAAACTCATGTATTTGATCTGCTCTCTCTGGTGTTGTACTGAGCCTCAGCCATCATTCTTCTATTTGACTGAATAGATTTGAATTTAAACTGGACGAGCTCTTCAGAGGAATGCAGCATTGAGTGCAGCAATACTGGTCCCTTTTGGCTGAGTTATGTTTTTGATTATGATCTTTTGAATCAACTATTTTGTCACAATACAATTTTAAAACACAATCAAGTCAACACTTCTAGGTGTTTCATAAACTAGTGTGTGCAAATAATTCTCATGATTAGATTATATTCTGCATATAAACCATAACACCGACCTCTGTTTTTTAAACATAACGGGATATGAGACATTGTCAGTGGGATAACGTATTCAGTATGTTTGAAACTGAACAATGAGACATTTTAGTAGCTTTGTTCTCTTTGACAATCCCTTGGTTTCACTTTCATATTCCTTCTTTCATTTCTATTCCAACCTTGTTAATAAAGTAATACTTTGAACCAGGTTGTTCATGTCGTCTGACACAACACTGTCAGAATAGTATCGAAGATGTGCTTTTTTGTAGTGCATCTTCAGAACATTGTAGTTTCACCGCTGCAGACCGACGTCACTAACATCCGCCTGGCATCATAACTACGTAGCTCAGTGAAAGTGGAGTCAGCTGTCTTTTCCTAACTCCTCATGAATTCTCCTTCCCACGTGACGTTTTAAACAGAGGTCATGGAAAAGTGGTTAGGGTTGGACTCTAGGTCATTTTTGGGCTATTCGACTGTAGAACTGTATCATCTGGTTGAATTGGATGTTCTTTAAGCAAAAGGCCACGCAACATGTTCGAAGATAAATTAAATACAACTAGATCCACCACGTGAGTCTGCAACAACCATTGCTCTGTTGTGTGATTGCCCTCTGAGGCAAATTTCTAATTTGTTATTTTGGGCGATACAAAATAATTTGAATTGAATTGATTGACAACACAACCTCAATTTTTTTTTTTTGTGTTTTCCTGCAAAAAGTTTAGGAATGGGTTGTGGTAAAATACTTAGGTTATGAGTTATTGTAGGTTATAACTTATAACAACAGCGGTTTTGAACAGCGGTCTCCTCACTTTTTGTTGGACCCTTTAATCTCCCCTCCCACCCGCCTGGGGTGTAATTTAGCGGTCTTTATACATCCTCGTTCAAGGTTACGTGGAGAAAATACACAAATCTTCACGGGATCTCTACGATCCCGATTATGGCGCATTGCTTTTCTTTTATTTATTTATTTATTTTATTGTTATGAATGCTAGTTTAGACCAGCACTGGATGAATACAACCAGTACTGTATAGTATTGTCATAAAGTCATCATTCTAACTAAAAACAAGCGGTGATGTAACAGTGGTGAGTAAGGAGTAAGCAGGCAGTCAATGCCCATAAAACTAGTATAAAAAAAGTAGTTTTGAGAAAGTGTGAGTAACAACAACCAGGTCATTTAGCATGCAGCCATACTGCAGAACCCATCCCTAGCTTATATCTGGTGGAGATGCAGAATGTGTGATAAAGTTGACATTATTGTGGTGGTGGTGGTCCTATTACATGCTGATACATATATATTACATACTAATTGTAGATCGTTTATCGACACTTTGGGGCAGAAACCTCCAGTTTTTCATAAATCAAGGCTAATGTCACCCTTTACACCTGTCTTCACCTCATATCGCCATCCTGCTATCTTTATGAATGAAGAGCTAAAGGTAAACAGTTTTACAACATTTCTTTCTCTATTGCTAATACACATTTTTGAAAATGTTGCTATGCTGGCTCCCATTGTTGTTGAGAACAGGTTCTCACCTGTGGTTTATATATAGCGCTTAACATCCTGATTGATGACTTGACAATCAAGAAATTAGGCATTTGGCCAGGTGACATTGGTTTGGCCTTTATAATGGCAGTGTTTTGTAAGGCGTCTAATGGGGCGAACTGTGTGCAGTGTGTTGAATTTCAGATTGGGTGCAAAGCAGTGTTTAGAATTTTGGAGACCACACCAATGAGGTATGTGGATTATCTTGAGTCACTGGGTCATGATTCCTGGAAAGAGACACGGCTGTTGTTTTTCATGGCGCTTCGAGCCCCACAAATCAAGGACCATATGGTCCTGTAATGTTCAAGAAAACGCAAACATCTCTATGGCAGATATCTCCAAAACTTGGCAACTCACAGATCTAGATGGATAAATAGCGCTACATGGAGGAGGAATCGTTTGTCTTTTAGATTTTTGGGTGAACTGTCCCTTTAACGTGTCCCCATAACTGCCTCTACTACATCAATCAATGTGGCCGGGGCTAAAGCTGTAGAAGTGTAAATAAGTGTGTTCAGATAGCTTACAAAGACCCGGCTTAATACAAACATGAATGCTTATACTGCAGTATGGATGGCGGACACCTGGGAGGAGTCCAGCACAGCTTCCAGTTGTGCCTCATCATCCTCACCCTCAGACCCCCACATTACATGCATTACATTCCTGACACATGAAATATTGTCATTACACATTCCTGAGTTGCAACTGACTTCCTACTACTACTCAAAGCTTAGTCTTACAGTTGCAGTTGAAACCCACTTTCTCTCCTTATTTTCATCTGAGGTGATTTCACTTTTAACACGTTTTCTTTGGGGCCAGTCTGACATTTGTAATGGGTTGCTGTTGAACCTGATAAAGATCATCACCTGATTCGTGATGAAAATAATATCTTGCCATACCAAAAAAAAGGAGTTTGGGGAATGCTGGCGACTGAGAGCGAGAGCCACAGGTTGGGTCTTGCATAGTGGCCTTGAGACCTGCACTATCCTTTTATCCGGGGCTCCTTGGCCGCTGAATGTGTCTCTGTGTCCCCCCGTCCCCCTGCTGAGAGATTCCAGAGGCTCCTCTCTTGGCCTCTCAGGGCTCCTGGGTCACTCGTTTGTCATCACGACCTTTGACCCCTGTAGGCCAGTGTGCCTGGGAGGAATGTGGGAGATGTTTACCTTCGCTGAGACTGATGGCGTCCAGGTGGCTCTTTCTCTCTCTTTTTTTCTTTCTTTCAATGTTGTGTTTTTTTTTTTACCATGAGCCAGGCATCTTGAGAGCCCCGCCACTCTGCTGCATCAAGCCAGCCTTGTGAATAATGCAGAAGTAGAGCATGATTATAGCCCATCGTGCAGTTGGTGTGCTCCTACTATTCTAGTTAGTACCAGTGTCTACCAACACAAGGGTCCTTCCCTGGATCTTTAGTTTCAGCTCAGGCACGTTTGTGGACAAATCTTTTTCATGTGTGTTGGAAGGCATCTGGATTGTTTTGACTGGAAAGTAATGAGAGAGAGGGGGAGAGAAAGAGAGAGGGAGCTATTGATTGGCCCTCTGTCTGGGTTCGGTCAGAGAACACATTCATCCATAGCTCCACTTCCCAGAGTTTGTCTGTCCATCAGACAGTGAGCCGAGTGGCGTGGCTAGACAGACAGGGCATTCAGTAATAAGTAATGGACGCCCATTTCCAGCTCCC
Source organism: Cottus gobio (assembly GCA_023566465.1). Taxonomy (NCBI): domain Eukaryota; kingdom Metazoa; phylum Chordata; class Actinopteri; order Perciformes; family Cottidae; genus Cottus; species Cottus gobio. Next base: position 24,737,906 of record CM042228.1, on the reverse strand, counting down.
TCCGCCCTCCACTTCAACATGGTGCCATCTATCACTCTCACACCGGACCTTCCCAGTGGCTCCTTGCTGGGTCCTCATCTACTGGAAACTCTTGGAAAGTTTCCTGCCCTCCCCCGCCCCCAGCCCCCTCAGCCCCTCTAAAGAGCCCATTAAACAGTGTTGTAATGCAAACAGTAAGTCCAAAGAGAGCGAGGGCCAGGTGTCGGGTGCGGAGGGGATGAGCGTCTAATGCAGCCATTACGAGTGGCGGGGAGGGTGGGTGGATTATCATAAAAGCATCTCCCCTCCCTCTAATGTGGACATGTCTGATCAATACCAGACTCCTGGGAGGGGATGGAGGGATGGACGGACAGAAGGATGAAGGATGAGAGGAAAGGGAGCAGCTTTATTAATCTATCTACCGGGTGAGCGCTCTGTCGCCGCACTACGGGATGACGGCAACGAGCAGAATGGGAGAGGAGATGGGAAATCTGAGTCATGTGACAACTCCCATTTTAATATTTCACAACATGACCAGTCAACTGCCAACAAAAGAATGCTCGTTTGAAACATCCACAACTGCTCTGTATAAGGTGACAAATGCTAGTTGTACTTTTATATATGTCTCATTTGTAAACAGATAAATTCAGTTGTCTTTATTGAACTCAGTCTTTCTTGCAGCTACATATCAGGTGTATATATATATATATATATATATATATATATATAATTTTTTGTGTGTGTGTGTGTGTGTGTATTCATTAGTGTATCCATTAGGATGTCGGTCGGGCGCGGAGGCTAAGCAATAGATGCTATGCTAAGCTAAGCTGTGGATGCTATGCTAAGCTAAGCTGTGGATGCCACTAGGGCTGCAACAACGAATCGATAAAATCGATAAAATTTGATTATTAAAAGCGTTGGCAACGAATTTCATTATCGATTCGTTGTGTCGCGCGATTATTACGCCACTCAATAAGTCACGGAGATGTTTGAGTATGACAAAAAAAAGTTGAGTTGAGCGCGGAGCAGAGCGGAGGTCGAGGAGAGACCAGCTGAGACCGTAACGTTGTTCTGAAACACATCGCGGAGGCAAGGCCGTTCAACAGCACAGTAGCAGCTCAAACCGGGGCAGCGGCAGCTAGTAGAGGCACTTCCGGTTGAGGCTCCAGTGCTGCGGCTAGTCGGCAGGTTGTGTTCCGTTTTGAAGTGAGGACGTAACATCCCTCCAGCAGCTTTCTGCTGTTTACTCGTTAGCTTGACAAGTTAGCGTTAGCTCGTAAGAACAATGTGTCTGAACAAAGGGAGTGAGAGAGAGAGAGTGTGTGTGCGCGCGCGCGTCTGTGAGTGTGTGCGTCTTTGAGTGTATGTGTGCGCGTCTGTGAGTGTTTGAGTGTGAGTGTGTGCGTCTGTTAGTGTGTGTGTGTGTGCGCGCGCGAGTCTGTGTGTGTGCGTGCGTGTGTTTGTATGTGTGTGCGTCTGTTAGTGTTTGAGTGTGTGTGTGGGTTTGTATGTGTGCGTCTGAGTGTAGTGTGGAGAACAAGTTCTGACGTTCAAACAAATCCTTTTAAGTTTTCTGATTAGTATTTTTCTTTATAAGTTATTTATTGTTCTGACAGCTCAGGTCCCTTTAAACAAAATGTTGTGCAAAATGTTTTGTGCACTTTATTTAATAAAAGCCTATATATTTGGCAGATATAAAGCATACATGTGTATGTTTGTGTTAGTCCATTATTTTTTTATTATTATTACTTTAACAGCTCAGGGATGTTCAAGGAGCAACCTGTTTGTGCACTTTCTGAGGATCTTTGCACCGTCAGTTCTGTTTTTGAATAAAGGGTTGGAAAGTAATGCTTTTTTTTTTTTTATCCGATTCATCGATTAATCGAAAAAATAATCGACAGATTAATCGATTATTAAAATAATCGTTAGTTGCAGCCCTAGATGCCACTTTAAATCACACAATAACACCAGCAAACTAAACGATCAAGCAAGCAGTAGACCAGCAACTCCTGTGCTCTGTAAGGTCAAATGACTGTTTTGGCTGTCCGTTAGAAAATATTCTAAATATAGCATACAGGTGATGTACGTTGTTTTAGTTGACTAAAATATTTTATTTCTATTAGAACCTATTATATATTTTATTACAACCCTGCCCAACTGGGAACCAAACTGTTATATTTTTTGTTTCAAAGTAATAACAGTAAAAACAGTAATTTACCTGAAAATATTCTAAGTAAATATTCTATTCACAGCAAGAGGGGCCAGGGTTCGGATCCCGGTGGGCGAGTGTGTGGAGCCGATCCCAGCGGTCATTGGGCGAAGACAGTTCGCCAGTCTATGCCAGGGCACATATAGAGACAGACAACCATTCAGTTCACATTCACCCATACGGGCAGTTTAGAGTCCAATTAACCTAAGCTGCATGTTTTTGGACTGTGGGAGGAAGTCGGAGAACCCGGAGGGAACCCACACTGACACGGGGAGAACATGCAAACTCCACACAGTCGCAAAATGTCTGTGGTGTAAAATGTGCAGCAGGAAAGCAATTGATACGCGATATAGCTTCTATATAGAATCCGATATAGAATAAAACCTCCATCTTGACCAGGTGTTTTTTAGTACATTTAAGTACGTTTTGCTGAACATGGTTCTCTTTCAGTCTTCACTTAAAGCAAATATTTTAATGCAGGACTTTAACTGTGTGGTATTAATAGTAAATAGTTTTACTTCAGAAAAGAAGTAGAACGTAACAATTTAGTTCCCAATATGTGGTCCGTTTAACATCTGTTTGGGAAAATTTGCAGCAATCATTTTCGGAGATCTGAGAGCCGCTACAGGGTGCCTTGAAACCGGCCCAGCTGTGGCTGTGCATACTTCAGTGAACCCATGGTGTGAATAGTCTGCTGGTAAAGTTCTACCTAATCATTCATTTAATAGGCAGTAAGCAGTACGCCTATGTCGGTACGCAATGAACAATTGAACATGCGCAGGCAGCCGGGGACGTTATTTACAATGTTATTGGTTGTAAGTGAGTATGGCACAAATTTGAGTTACAATGACAGATCGGCCCTTTTCATGTTTTTTTTCTATTGGTTGGATAAAACAAGCAATTTGAAGAATTGTGGACATATTTCATAAAAACTGTGAACCACTGGAAATTCATCTTCTTTAACATGAAGGTTTATGATTGCATACAGCTCCAAAGCCCCATGAGCACCATTGGAAATTAAGTAGTACCTGTTATTACTCTTTACTGTAGGAGATACAGTTGGTATTGGTACTATTGGTGTGTGTGTGTGTGTGTGTGTAGTGTTTATAGGGTCTGTTTTTGTTCCTGCTAATGCCTTTACCTGCAGGTGTGTCCAACACGTGTCCTTAGGAGGGATGCCTTCACACCATTTTAGTGAACAGACAGGCAGCTGGTTCCCATCAGTTTCACTCATATGGGCCAGACATCTTTCAGAACCCCCCACCCCCACTCTCTCCACAGCTCTGCTCTAGACTCAACTGAGATGAGACATGCAGTAAAACGTCCTTATCACAGAGGACCCTACATGCGGGTGGAAAGTAACATTTAATGATGACTCGTGTTTAATGGCCGCATAGAAAGTACATTTGACAGATAGATGGCAGTTGCAGTTGAAGTAGGAATGCTTTATGGTCTGTGGTTTCCAACACTGTCAGTAGTTGTACAACAATAGATTAGATGTATTTCCTATTGAGTTTCCCACAGAAGATCAATCCCAGATTGTGTGTAAAGGAGGTCTGTCCGCACTGCTGTGCTCATTCTCACTGCCACTGCTGTAATTGTGTTGTGTTTATCTCCACCTGGTCTCACAGAAATACATGAAATGACCACGACCTCTCAACAGCTCACTACGTGGTGGCGGCACGTAATGCGTTAAAGGAATGTGTCGGCACCACGTAAACAATGCCAACACAAAGGTCCATTAGGATCCTTCGTAGTGGACGCGAGTTAACCGCATCCATGTGACTAGAGCTGCAACAGCTAGTGACGTATATTAACGCAAAGAAAGGGTACTTGTGGTGGGCAGAAGAGGAGGTGGATGGGTTAAATAACAGGACGTCCAACCACAAGACTGGATCTCCAGTGTTCCAAAGTGTTGTTGTGATATACTGAAGTTACGTACTTGCCTAAACCTAAAAGTTGTGGTCCACGTTAGTTTATCTTCATAGAGCACTGAGCAGCTTCAAACTGTTATCCAGCTAGTTGGCTTACTTACAATGTAGGTTTCACACCTGCTTACCTGCTACCTTAAATGAACCATGGATGTATAGAGAGTGGTAATCAAAAAAAAGCAGAAGGAATTCCAGGATCTGTGTTGCAGAAGTAAGGAATGGAAACAGGTTTTTTTTCAGTTGGAAAACCGTGTATTTCCATTTCACATGTATAAAATGTATGCTTCTACAGTTTCAGTTCCACACAAATCTTCTGGTGTACATGAAGTTGCGTGTTATGTACCCTGTGTCTCTGGCATAAGTAGAAGAACGAGGAGTGGTATGATAGCTACCATGGCTGAACCGGCATCGGAAACACAGAGAAAAGAATGTTCTCATCCCGCTGCTTTCAGGTGTTGTAGTAGGCTATTAAAGGAACATTTAAGGTAAGCTTGAGAGGTTATAGAACGTTGGCGGTCTAAGTCTATGAGTGTACACACAACATACACTGGATGTGTTTATCCAGTCATAATCAACAACTGCGTGATTCAAATGAAATGAAAGTGTATTCTGTGTCAGGATCTAGGGCTGCAACAACGAATCGATAAAATCGATAAAATTCGATTATTAAAAGCGTTGGCAACAAATTTCATTATCGATTCGTTGTGTCGCGCGATTATTACGCCACTCAATAAGTCACGGAGATGTTTGAGTATGAAAAGAAAAGTTGAGTTGAGCGCGGAGCTGAGCGGAGGTCAAGGAGAGACCAGCTGAGACCGTAACGTTGACTGAAACACATCGCGGAGGAAGGCCGTTCAACAGGCAGCTAGTAGAGGCACTTCCGGTTGAGGCTCCAGTGCTGCGGCTAGTCGGCAGGTTGTGTTCCGTTTTGAAGTGAGGACGTAACGTCCCTCCAGCAGCTTTCTGCTGTTTACTCGTTATTAGCTTGACAAGTTAGCGTTAGCTCGTAAGAACAATGTGTCTGAACAAAGGGAGTGAGAGAGAGAGAGAGTGTGTGCGCGCGCGCGTCTGTGAGTGTTTGAGTGAGTGTATGTTTGTGCGCGTCTGTGAGTGTGTGCGTCTGTGCGTGTGAGTGTGTGTGCGCGCGCGCGCGTCTGTGAGTGTGTGTGTGCGTTTGTATGTGCGTGCGTCTGTGAGAGTTTGAGTGTGTGTATCTGAGTGTAGTGTAGAGAACCAGTTCTGACGTTCAAACAAATCCTGTTATGTTTTCTGATTAGTATTTTTCTTTATTTTTTTATAAGTTCTGACAGCTCAGGTTCCTTTAAACAAAATGTTGTGCAAAATGTTTTGTGCACTTTATTTAATAAAAGCCTATATATTTGGCAGATATAAAGCATACATGTGTATGTTTGTGTTAGTCTATTATTTTTTTAATTATTATTACTTTAACAGCTCAGGGATGTTCAAGGAGCAACCTGTTTGTGCACTTTCTGAAGATTTTTGCACCGTCAGTTCTGTTTTTGAATAAAGGGTTGGAAAGTAATGCTTTTTTGTTTTTTATCCGATTCATCGATTAATCGAAAAAATAATCGACAGATTAATCGATTATTAAAATAATCGTTAGTTGCAGCCCTATCAGGATCACAGGTGCGCCCTGCCAAGTGCATGGGGAGCATGCCAACCACACTCCTGGCAATTCCCTGGCCGGGCTACTCAGGAATTGCTCAGTGTGTAATGTGTGTGTGGTCGACAGAGGGAGAAATGGTGACAATGGGTAGCCCAAAGGGGTTGGCGTTAGGAGCAGAGGGGAAATTAGCAGTCAAGTTGACAAGTGGTAGTAAAGGTGCAGTGTACGTTTCAGTTCGTCTTTGCCGCTCCTCAAGACCCACATAAAGCCTCCTTTAAGCCTCTTTTAAGCCCAACAATGATGTTTTCCTAAACCTAACCAAGTGGTGAGAAGTGAACCACACTACATACTGCTGAGGTCATGCCCCAAGGCTGGATTCGTAGAACTGTGTGTCATTACAAATGTCAATATAATGTGGGTTTGGATTCCTTACTTCTGGAACACATATCTAGAATTTCTTCTACTTGTTAATTACTGCTCTCTATAACATCCATGATTCTGACAAGGTGGCAAGGAAGCAGGCATGAAACCTAAATTGCGAATGAACTAACTAGCTGGATAGCATATTTTAGCAAAAGATGAATCAATGCGAACTCACAGAAATACGTTACATAATACATTAAGTGATAGTAGCATATAATGTCTGTATAAATTACTTATTCAAATGTTTGTGTATGTGTGTGTGTGTATGTGTACAGTTTACCTCACACAGCAGTTGGATCCTTGTATTACCGTGAGATCAGGTGAGAATCAAGAGATGACAGGACAATCAGCAGCCTGCCAGGAGCTACCGGCTGCTACGGGCGTGGTTTAGTTGTGTGTGACCAATCGAACCACCTCCAGTGGTGACAAATGGAGCCAACTTGGAAGTGCCAAAAACTGCAGTTCTTTCAATGAACTGAGGCTCCAAAAGCAGTTAAATCCTCAGAGGCCCCCTAAGTTAAAATGCCTATGCAGCAGAAATAAACAAGTTCACAACACGGTACAGAAAACACTTTTTTAAAGTGACTCAAAACTGACTAAGTATGGACCCTGAGTTTTGAAAAATGCTGATTAAAAAAGTTAGGAACTACATAGAAGGCTAAACTCAACGGTTTTAGAATCCTTAGAGCCTACAGAGTCCGCCAATACAATTCCACTCTCACACAAAGCATCGCAAAGATATGCACAAGAATGTAATTTGTGTCCAGCAAAAAATATGAAAATTGACTTACTTATGGCTGAAATATGAATATTCCAGGCCTTCCTGCTCCCTACTGACAGCTAAGGCCAAGGAGCACCCTGCTGCAGTGAAACGAGCCCCGTTCAGGGACCACCGAGGACTGTGGGAACTTTATAGCTTGAGCGGAGTTAACATGAGTTCTCAACATTTATCTGAATTAAAATAATTATTAGAAATACCTAACTTCTCTCAATCAAAGCCAATATTCGCACAGATACTCCTACAATATTGAGCTATTTTATAGTATTAAAAAGTGTTCATATAGATGTGTAAGGTAATACAAATTTACTTGTAACATCTTTTTCGAAAAATACATCTTTAAAAAAAAAAAAAGTTTTTTGTATGTGTATTATCATAAACCAATATACCACTAACACATATATGGCCTTATTATCTATCTTCACAAGGGTCTTCTGTATATTATAGCTTTTTCAATTTTTCAAATAGACCTTGTGAATGAGGAGATAATCAGGATTTAATATGAGAAAAAAATCATCCGCAATTTTGGCTAAAAACAATGGTGGGGGGCATATTAAGCTAGTTTCCACGTCTATGACACCTACTGGGGAGGAATTTATTAAAGTCACTGCCAGTCCAGCTCTTTGCGCAATTTTAGAGTAGGCAGGAATTAATCTGTCTTCGCTGCTCAGATGGCAAAGAGTCACCCAAGACTGCCCATGTCTGTCCGTGTGTGTGTGGCGCAATGGCAGAGAGGCTGTTTGATCAAAACATCACAGAGGTCAGCGTAGATGCTGCAACTGGAGAGTATGTCTTTATTGATGGAGAAAATAACAACACTGAAGGCTTTTCTCCATGGACCAGAGGTCTTCGCTCTTCTACCAATAAGAGTTGATGGTCAGATGGTTCACCCAATCACCTGCCATGTAGAGTCTGCCCTTCTACTCGACATTTTCCAATGACATCTTCTCAAATGGTTGTTCTCAAACCATGTTGTCAGGTTAGTGTACAGTACCCTTCCACTCCCAACCCTGAAATTAGGGCTCCCCGAAAGCCGCAGTTTAATTCAAACTCTGGCTAGCAAAGATAGAGAAATATAAGGATCTTGCATTTCAAGTGCAAGCAGTCATTTCTCTAAAGCTGATATCCACCAACCTCGTTCTGCATGTCGTTGTGTACCATCACTTGATGCACTGAGCTTGGTACCATCAGTGTCGCTCCCATTTACTTCTATGTCATATACACTTTACCCACCAACTAAAGAGGGAAGAATATATTCATAGTAAGCACTAATATCCCATGCTTTTCTTTTAACATGTGAAGTGCACTCAGTGGACAGCTCTGCTTTCACTAATGCTGTTTTATATAAAACCAAATTTGTATGAAAGCCCTGCACCTCCCACACACAAGCAGTCCTGACCTCCTCTCATGCTGCATGCTGAGAGCGCTCTCCTCACTTTTTCTTGTTCCATCGTTTTCCATCTCCTTCACACATAATCATGCACATACTGTTGCATGGCTGCATCGCTCACTTGGGCAGGAAGAAACAAATGAATCCTATCATGTTGTAATATACAATTGTGATTTCCAGGCGGCCAAAAGCCCCGTCACATGTCAAGATCTTTCACCAGCTTAGATTCCTCTCCTCACAATTTAAAGTAGTCTTTCTGCTCTCTGTGTGATTTCCAGTGACCCAGTGAGAGTGTCTGTAATGAATAATGGCGTGGAATGACAGGTAAACCTGGGGTCATTTGGCGCGATGGCTGGAGCCTGGTACGGACAGTTTGCAGGGAGGTAATAGCTCCTCTTTTGGCCTTTTTTAAGGTCAACTAAAGTGAGGAAAGGCAGGCCAGCACTTAGACAACACGTGGCATGTGCGCACACACACACACACACACACACACACAGACAAAAACCCAAAACACAGCTTCTCTTGTAGTGCGGCTGTGTTGCAGGTTCTGCATGATGAGATGGTCAGAGACGAGAGAGTTAACAGCCAACCAAAGCTACAAAGGATTATGTTTATATCAATACGAAGTACTTATATGTAAATGCAGGCAAAAGCACATGGTCTTCAGAGTTTAACCAGTGGTTGTTTGTTTGTTTTCAATTGCAGCTTTGATTGTAATTATTAATTCCACATGTTGTTATTTAGATTAACATGTCATCAATAAACCTTCTGGCCGGATATAAACATGACTTAGGTCAGAATGGGAATTAACGAGTCACAGATTTTCGTATTAAAAACAAGATATTAAATAAACAATATTTAATATAAATTGAATTTGGCTATTCAATTATTTGTTGTTTGAATAATTAATGAGCAATGCTTTTTGGTATTTTTGATACCACATTGTCGACATTGCTGCTCCAGCTTCTGCAATGTAAAGATTGTCTACTTGTCTTTATCAACGTTGATTTGGTTTCACACGGAACACCGACAGCTGTCTCCTGGGTGAAAGTCCTTTTACCCATCCTAAACAGACTATCTCACTCTTTATCCTACGCCAGTTGCTCTGACCATCTAATAAGGATGGATGGGTTTTCATTGGTTAGTTGAAAGCGTGTCATACAGACGCTAGAGGGTGCCTTGGTGTGTTGCTCTCAGATGCCGAGGGCCACCGAGGGCATCGGTATTTGAAGAGTTGGGACTGAGAGCGCTTTATTCACATTAGGGTTGTAACAGCGTTTCAATCACGAAATGATAGCCATGAAATAAATGCAGGTGTCTTCTTAGAGTGTCACATGTAGGTGACATTTAAAGGCCCAATCAGCCAAATGTATAATGAAACCAACAATGACAGAGTGCAAGTGTCCACACGAGCAGTCTTTTGCTTGGCTTCACCGAATAAAGGAAGTGTAAACTAGTTTGTAATGGTCTCCTAAAGCTGCTCATCTGCTCTTACTGAAGCCCGGTTCGCTCTTCCCTGCAGGAAGGCTAATGACAGACATGTAAGTAGGCAGCGTGACCTGTTCTGCTGCACATGAAGTTTATTTGCTGTGGTTTTCGCTGCAGCTTCTACGCTCAACCCCTGGGGGGAAAATACGTCTGCCGTGCTCCAGCCAAGGGAGCAGCAATCTGACAAGCGGTGCAGACCTAATCCAGGCCAGGTCTGGGGCTGTATTTGGTATGCATCCCTTAGGTATGGAATAAATACAAGGCCGGTAAGCAGATCTGCCTGGACGGCCGCAGGGGAGTGGAAGGCTTTCCAACCTTGCGTTATATGCCTTGACGGGATGTCTCTGATCCATATATGTAACCTCATAACATTTTGGGCTTTTCACAAATAAGAACAGCTTTGATCTCCTGTGGAAAGTAATGCAGTTTTAATGTTTAACTTCAAGGGCCATTAGTTGCATTTTTGTCAGTTAGCGAGGCTGCTTGGCGAATTTCTGAATGTCAAGGCAGGGTAAGCTGCTCGCCCAGAGGTTAGAGAAGCAGGTTTTTGATTGGAGGGTTGACAGGTTGAGGTCCTCCCTGGGAGAATGTGGGTGGGTAAAGTGGATGAGTAATACTCCTCCCACTTCAGTTGAGTTACCTTTCAGCAAGGCACTGCACCCCCCCACCCCCCGCCGCCGCCCCCCCACAACTGTTTCAGTCGGTAAAAGTAGAAAAATGTGATTACACAAGAAGCTGTTAAATCATGCAGTGAGTTGCTGAAGTGCTCCCTTTGAAAGGTATCCTCATACAACCGTTTGTATGATATGTTACAAAAAGTGAATTGGTATTTTGTATATTTGTTAAAAGTGAATGTCCAGCAATAGCAATCAGAGTGCCTGCACAAGCCCCTGTTGTTGGGCTAAACTTACTTAATGTAAGTTTGTTACGTAACAATGGTGACTCATTGTTGAATTATCGCATCACACGGGGCACGAACAGTGTTCCTCGGTGGGTATGAGTTTGGGTAACGACATGATCCTGAACGAGGATGTATATAAAGAACTCTAAATCCCACAGCGCAGCGCTCAGGGAGGTGGATGGGTCCAACAAACAGCGATGTTTCAGCCAGGTGGCCCGTGTGAAACTTGTGGATTCAGTACTTCAGTAACGCCATTTCTATAGTTTTAAACCTAACCAAGTCGTTTTGTTGCCCAAACCTAACATAGTCGTTTTGTTGCCCAAACCTAACTGAGTTTCCTGTGAAATATATTTTGATAAGACCTTATGTAACGAGTGGAAATTGACAGGTGTTGCAGGCTTTTGTGGCAAAACGCACAAAACAATGAGGAGTATCTTTTCACAGGATACCGTTCTATGAGGATATGATGCCTGACTTCCTCCTCTGCAGCTCTGCACGTCCTGAAATAAGAACTTTGATACACTCTAGGTTAATTCATGTTTTAAAAAAACAACAAAAGAAAACAAGAAGGAAAGTCTGTTTTGCACTTCTCTCTTCTGAACCTTTAAAGTGTGTGTCGACCTGGCATCCCCCCACTCCCAACCTCCCTTCCTCCCTACAGCTGCCACAGGTGGAGCACACCAGGTGTACCTGTTTAAACTTGCAGTGTAATTTGTGGATTAGCAGATGCCTCTAATGGCTAAAATCATCAGAGCTTTCTCTCTACCACAGAGGGGGAAGAGGGAGGAAGGCATGGAAAGAAAAAGGACAGAAAAGTATGCGTGAAGGACAAGAGTTGGAAACCCTAACCCAACCCTTGTTTGATTCACCTTCAGAATCAGAACCATTTATTGCCATGTTTGTTTTCACATTCAAGGAATTTGTCCTGGCGGAAGGTGCATACATTTAACATTTAACAATACACATTTAACAGTAAACACAGTGCAATACATGGGAATGAATGAATGAATATTTACAATTGAACAGTAGAATATAAAAATAAGACCTTGAACATATCTATCCAATATAAGAATTGCCATACATTGACGAGACTTCAATTAGGTCTGGTTCACACCATCAGACAGAAAATATGCTGCTTCATTGAGGATTTTCTTTTTTAGCCTGATGTTCTGAAATCTCAAAGTTTTAACCCTCACATGACCAACAACCACAGCTGTCTTGAATAGTCTGATGATGTGAACCTTTCCCCTCTCTTCCCTTCATCCATAACCTAAACATGGCATAACTCCCTTTGTGTTTTAGTAAAGATGTAATAGGAGGCAGAATGTCATGAAGAAATCATCTGCCCTGTATTTTCTTACGTTTACTGAGGTTGTGGATCTCTTAACTTCCGGATGTGTACCTTGTACCGCAACACGTATTTAGCTTTTACACAAGGGCTGGACATTTGTCATTTTTTAAGTACCTGAGCATCATTTTCTTTTTAAACCTTAATTTAGGAAAAAACAGGATAACCTAAGAGTTCAAACTGATATCCGAAGAAGAGATAGAAAGAGATATCCACACCTTTAGATCCTGGCAGAGTACACTTTATTAACCTTGATTTAGGAAATATCTCCTGTCAAAATGGGAAGAAGCTGAAGATCCCAAATGTTGATGGACAAAAAACGTACCTGGAATAAATTTGTCTAAAATTGACATGGCTTTGATTTGAACCAAACTATCTAATGAGAGAAGCAAACACAACGCTAAACTCCCATACTCTGGACACATTTAAGTCAGGAACCAGAAAGCGTTGAGTTGTACACGTATTCCTAAAGATTACACAGATTTAGTTTTTGTCATGTGTGAAGTCCCCCTCCTCCCGAGAAACACTCGACACAGACACTGACACATTCCTGACGGCACAAGGCATAACTTGTTATGGAGGCTGTTCACAGAGCAGTGTTAAGGTGAATCCAGACACACACACACTGGGCTGTGTGCACCAAGAGGGGCAACGTTGATTTAGGGCATTACTCAGACAGCGAGAGCGAGAGAGGGGGATAGAGGGAGAGTCTCCCCTGACTGCATTAGGAGAGCCTCCAGCCTTTGTGATTCCTTTTGATCAAATCTCTGTGAAAGATGAGTGTCATGCCCTCTTCCAGCCAGCTGTGAGGGGACTGCCCTGTGACTCTGAGGGGGTAGAAACGTGTGTGTGTGTGTGTGTGCGCGCATGATAGAGCGTGCACACCTCCATGTGTGCACGGGAGCGCGCGTGTGTGTGTGTGTGTGTGTGTGTGTGTGTGTGTGTGTGTGTGCAGGCTAGGGAGGAGCAGGCAGCTCCTGAGGTGAGAATGCCGAGTGGGAGGATCTCATTCCAATCCCCTGTGCCCAGTTTCAACACACACACACACACACACACTGAACATCTTGAGTAGTTTAGAGCCAGTCCACGGCAACATTAGAGGAGAGAAAGCAGAGGAGGCGCGCGTGTGTGTGTGTGTCTGCATCTGTGCAACGAGAGTAAAAGCACAGTGACTTCTACTTCCCTTTTTTTCGTTTGAGTGTTGGTGGCTCAGTGTGTGTGTGTGTGCGTGTGTGAGAAGACAGAGTACATGTGTGTCTGTGCTGTTGAAGGAGATGCTGCTGGGTGTGATGGCTCTTTTGCGTTAGTATCCGCGCGGACAGGAGAGTTGGAGGCAGTTGTTTTGAGGGACTCGCGGGGAATGGCAAACTCCACGGTATCCTTGGAAACATCCGACTAAATGACAATGGCCGAGGTAAGGGAGATGGCTCTCCACTGCTTTTCACTCACACGGATATGTTTAACCGAGACAAACTGGAAGGAGTTTATGCGGATCAGACTGACAGGCGGAAGGAATGCAGACTTTTTGGGAAAATGTTAATGTTTGGTGTTTTCAGGATTACATTCCTCTGCTACTTTGACAGGATATTCAGATTTAGAGTGTAGTTCTGCTGCGTTTACACATTTATTCAGTATGAGTCTGTAACGTTAGGATGTGTTGTTATAAGTCGCCATATGGTGATCTATACAGCTGGTTAGCATTAAACATGTTTGGATATTAGTGCAATACTCAGGTTATGTGTCTGAGTTTTAGTATTATACCATACTTTTTTTTCCTGAATACATCACTTTTAAGAAATGTCTTTTTTTCTTCAAAAGCTCCCAGATGTGAATTGTTTTAAAAACTTTGCCTGAATAAAATAGTATAACATTTAACACATTTTCAATTTAAATTAAGAACTGAGTTATTAAAGAATAAGTGAACATGATGACAGGATGACTTAAAAGTTTTCAAAACTCAAAAGGCTGGCATTTTGCTTATGTCTTTGCTCAATGACTTGAGTTGAAATGAATCCGGATGCCGCGCTTTGTTGCCGTGGTCAGCGAGGACCGAGATTGTCCTCACATGCCTTCCCAGAATCAAGAGACAACTCCCCAAAAACAACAACAGAGTCAAAGTCAGGCGTCCCTCTCTGTGGGGAATGATTCTATATTTCTTTCAGTTGTTTCATTGCCATCAATCCCATTGACTTGATTTGTATTAGTGCCATTGTTTTGTAAAATGGCTATATTCCATCCTGAACATAACTTCCACCATTGTCCTAAAGACAATAATCTCCTGTGAGAGAGAACCAGCCTTCAGTCCTCACCTGGGCCTGTCCTCCATCCCAAGAGGCTCCTGGCTGCTGGACGCAGCCTATCACAGGAATGTGATTTAAGAGCAGCCTTAATATGACTATTAGCTGAGCTGTGTGTTTGGTGGTGGAGTCGGTAACGGCAACACACTCTCCATGTGTGTACAGTCTGTGTGTGTGTGTGTGTGTGTGTGTGTGTGTGTGTGTGTGTGTGTGTGTGTGTGTGTGTGTGTGTGTGTGACCAGTGTTAAACAGTTGGAGGAGAAACAATAGTGATGTATTCTCTGTTAGAGAGACGAGCACAACATCCAGACAGGCTGGAGGCTTCTACAACAATATGAGATGAGCACACAATTACTGAATGAAGCAAATGAGCAGCAGATACTGTGTGATCATCAAAGCCGCAGTCAAACAAATTGGAAAAGGCAATTGCAATTACTTACTTACATATTTATTATTGAATTGTGTTATCACATTTTTGTTATGTATTATAACAAATCTGAGAGACTCATTTATTTTATACAATGTATCACCTTATCTATTTTGATTCTCATAATATCATATAATAGTATGTTACTGAATAAAAAAAATAACGACAAATATTTAAAAATGAACCTTATATATATTGCAATATATATATATATATATATATATATACATATAT
Organism: Cottus gobio; assembly: GCA_023566465.1. NCBI lineage: Eukaryota > Metazoa > Chordata > Actinopteri > Perciformes > Cottidae > Cottus > Cottus gobio. The sequence continues at coordinate 24,722,874 of CM042228.1, read as the reverse complement.
ATATATATATATATATATATATATATATATTGCAAAGTGGAGTGAATTCAGTTTGGTATTAAATCAGCCCTTATTTTACAAATATAATTTTAATACAATAATAATAATAATAATGAAAATAATAATAACAAATAAAAGCGTCAGCTAAATGAAATTTAATGTAATGTAATGTAAAATAAATAGAATCCTTAAAAATGCTTTTATTGAATTATAATCCAGCTCTGCCATAACTTTAGTTGTGAGGTGTGTGTTTCTTTCTTTTGTGCACATTTCATGCTCCTCTAACAGGTTGCCTTTTTATTGTGTGAGAGGCCATTACTCCAACAATCCACCAAAGTGATTTGGGTTTATTTGTGTGTGTGTGTGTGTGTGTGTGTGTGTGTGTGTGTGTGTGTGTGTGTGTGTGTGTGTGTGTGTGTGTGTGTGAGAGAGAGAGAGAGAGAGAGAGAGAGAGAGAGAGAGACAGAAATGTGAGTAGAGTGGCCCTCTGCGGCTTTAACAAACTAATGTCCTATCTCTTTACTTCTCTTGTCTCCCTCTTCCTCTCGTTTGTTTCCTTCTGTCTACTCTTACTGTGGGGTGCGTCTCTCTTTTCTCCTTTAGTGCTGCAGGGCCCGGGCCACACACACAAACACACGCACACACACAGAAAATGTCGCACAGGGCCCCTGCTCGTTGCACGCTGCTGTGTGTTGTGTGTGTGTGATTATGTGTGTGAGTTTGTGTACTGTAGCCTGCCAGCCTCGTCAGCTTCATTAGGTTCATGATGGTCCATCCGTGAGAGGATGGTGTGTGTGTGTGTGTGGGGGGGGGGGGGTATCTGATCCAGCCTTTTACACCCTTCAGCGTCTCCTCGAGCTGTGAAGCCCCTCCTGGCCCCAACCGCCCCTCTTTAACACCCCCAAACTCCATACACACACACACACACACAGCAGCCACCCCTTGCGTCTGCTCTGCGCTGCCACCAAAAGGCTTGTGAGGATTTGTCAACCAGATGTGACAGGATTGTCAAGAGGCAGGCGGGGAGAGAGGGGAGATCTGATATTAATCAGAGCGTAGCTGGGAGCCAAACTCTCTCAGACTCAGTGTACTAACATGTTCCCCTCATTTAGTCCCTCTGTGAGCCAAACACTCCCTTTCTAACATACCAGGAAGCCAACCAAACCCAACACCCCACCCCCTCTTCCCACTCATTGTCTTTTAGGATTTTTGCTCTTTTAATTAAAGAACCATACCTTTACTCATGGATATTCAGGTAAAGATGTGTTACCTTTTTGTCTGCATTAGCGTTGGAACATGCAGTGTGTGTGTGTGTGTGTGTGTGTGTGTGTGTGTGTGTGTGTGTGTGTGTGTGTGTGTGTGTGTGTGTGTGTGTGTGTGTGTGTGTGTGTGTGTGTGTGAGCTTTCTTGTGATTGACCGGCAGATGAGTTTATGATAATGAGTTGTTCACGCTGTCTTTAGACTCTTAATAGGCTCAAACACAGCCTGTCACTACTTGTACTCACAGGCTTCTTATTGGGTTTGTCTTCTCCTTTTCAAGTCCATTGCGGTGTGTTAAAGGAACTAGTGATTTTATTTTGTGAAGTGTATTTTAAAATCTACTACTGGCATGGAGTAAATGAAGCACAGGCTGGATGGATTTGTAGAATGTAACCCTTTTTTTTTGGTGAGGGGGGGATCGGGGGCTGTATGTTGAAAGTACTTCCTCTTTCTTAGCGGAGTGGCATTAAATCAGGAGCCGTGGCCGGATCACGCCGCCCGCTGAGCAGCTCATGTATCGTAACCTCGCTTTAACTAACACTTGTCATCAATTAACATTTTACTACCTTGCTGTCACATACACAACTCGGTCCAAGGCCTGATTTATTCATGACTGTGCTTTTTGCTCGCACTGCACGGCACACACACACACACACACACACACACACAAGCCTGTGGGGCCAGGTGTAGTCAATGCAGCCACAGTTTTGGTGCTGAGCTGCTTTTATTGGTGGAAGTCGGCGTTATTAGCAGGATATCTGAGTGTTACCAGGAACACCGCCCTCCCACTAAATTCCTGAGTGTTTTCTGTGTGTTCTGGCTGGGGTAAGATATATTTCCTTTGTGTGTGTGTGTGTGTGTGTGTGTGTGTGTGTGTGTGTGTGTGTGTGTGTGTGTGTGTGTGTGTGTGTGTGTGTGTGTGTATGTGTGTGTGTGCGTGTGTGTTTGTTTGTTTGTTTGCTTTTCAGTGGCAATTTATTGTATCTCTTTAATTTTAAGTGCTAAATTGTTCAATATTTGTTTAGTTACACTCCTGTGTTGGTTCTCAATGTTCAGCGTGAACTGCTATAATATATGATTTCCTTTATAATTCTAAAGTTAAATGGATAAAAAGGTTAATTTTATAAATATTTCCTGCAAATTTAAAATAAGTAATGAGATCAGATTATTCTCCTGGAGATTGTTTTTTACGGTGAATCTGTCTGTCATTCAAAAAGCCAGAAAACAAAGAACGTGTCCATCACAAGTTCCCAGAGTCCAATCTGAATTTTCTTTTGCTTCTTTTAGTTTGAACAACATTTAAAAATCTGAAGGAATAAACTTGATATCAAAATAGAACAGAAAATAATAAGTACATTCTTTCTTGAGTCAGTTTTACAAATCGGTTGATCAACTGACAGCACTAACTTATTAATAAAGCAAACCTTGTAAAGGGTTTGTAATTGTAAATAATTGTTTTGTTCGTGGTCAACAAATCATAAACTAATGCTTTATCAAGGTTGCTAAATTGAGAGAGGAATAAACACCAGACAGAAATATTTTCTGAGCCTGACATCCCAAAATGCTGTAAATGTAACTAAAAATCCATTCATTACAATCTCTGAACCCTTTAAGTATGATGCCTTTGGAGAAAGTCGTCCCCACTCATGTTACGTGTGCATACATTTGGGAAGTTTTCAATAAAATGTGTTTAATTCGTTTAAAAAGTGAACCATAAATGTGGCACATTTATATTTCCCATCAAGCAAAAGGCTCACTTCCTTTATTCCCCTTGTGCCATAATTGTCTCGTAAAGTGATTCATGGCTGCTAGTAAAATGTGATCTGCTCGGCTCTCACTTGGCCGCCGTCAGTCTCCCTCTTCCTCGGAGCTGCGGATCACCTAGTTGTTATTCACTCTTTGGCACCAGCACCGCTTGTTTCCCCATTGAGTGTCAGTTCGTGCCGGGCTGCTGCTAATTGATTAGTTTTCCAGCGCATTAAGCCAACAAGTCCCGTCCGTCCCGGGACCGTCTCTGTCCAAGCAGCTGTTTGCTTCTGCTGAGTCTCCAAAGCACCGCCGCTCTTCAGGAAAGCCAGAAAGGAGCGTCTTTTTCTTTGGTGTGTGGGGTGGGTGTGTGTGTGTGTGTGTGTGTGTGTGTGTGTGTGTGTGTGTGTGTGTGTGTGTGTGTGTGTGTGTGTGTGTGTGTGTGTGTGTGTGTGTGTGTGTGTGTGTGTTGGGGGGGATGCCATGGCTGTAACGGTAGAATGAAGAGGATGTTCCACTGCAACCAGACAGAACATAGCTTCTTCTGTCTTAAAAGAAAACTCTAGTTTTATTTCTATATATCGATATGTGTGCATCCTATATCTAAAGGTATCAATATTGTATCAACATTAATTAGGTGAGGGAATTGTATCCATGTATGCACCGTGCATTGCAACATTTTGAATAAAACACATTATTCTAGTGCTCTCATATATATGAGAGCACTATACAATAAGGCTGTCATCCTTAGGAAAACATCCGCATGTGAGTTGAGATCAATAACCCTACCAACCGTTCTTGTTCTAACTAACCAAACAGAGGCCGAGTAGGACAGGTCTTCGCGGAATGCGGGTGAGGAAAAAAAGAATCAATCACGCTGCTGTAAATAACAGGACGATTTTTTAACATTAACACTTGAAATGATGAAGACACATGAAAAGGTAGTACAACATGTAAACCGTACTTTGGTGGTTAGTTTGTACCTTTTTACTTAGATTTCATTCAACATATTGCTGTCTTTTCACAAGATGAACCATAACACCAACAATGAGGAAGATCTTGGGCAGATCATAATGAGAATAAATATGAAAGAAAATAAATCTGGTTTGAATTGAAATCAAACACTATTTCTAGCATGTTTACAAGATATTGAGTAGATGCAAATGTGCCACAGGTTGTCATTTGTGGCATGTATGCCTGAGGTTGCCTCCCTTTGTTATATAGACATAGAACATTTTTAACTGTAATTATAATTTTTAGGAACTAGTGGACTGGGGAATTTCATGAAACGAAGAATTGAATTATTAAGGATTCTAATCAATTCTATTACTTCATTCGAACTGTTACATTTGCTATATGGATTTAATGTCTACAGGTTAACTAAACATCAATGACGTGTCGTGTTTTTTTGTGTAAATACACACAGATACATACACACTCGGGATCCGGTCTGTGCAGATTGCACTTTAATGTCGTCTCTGCCTTCGTCACCTCTTTCTTTAACCTCGCCTTCCCTCTCTTTAACCTCCCGTCATGACCTCCATCTCTCGTCCTACTCAGCCTGACCTCTGTGTGTACAGTACGCCTTTAACTTTACAAGACAGACGCTGAGGGACTGTGTCCACAATCAAGACATAAACAAGGAGACTGAATATGCTTTCACTTGAAAAAGAAAACGAAAAGGTTTGTAAAGGTAGTGCTGCCAGTGCTACACAGATACTAAAATATATATATATATATATATATATATTTATAACCACTTGCTCATTCAAGCGTATCGCACAGTCTTCATTAGCAAATGGGGGAATTGGACGGTTAAGAGTTTTTTTTTATTAGATCATTTTCTAAGGTCAAGAAGGAATGCTCTGAGTTAATAAAAATGTTAATACACCCATCTGTTTGCCACAAGAATAAACTTTATAAGCAGCAGTGAGGAGCGTTCAGGCTTAATTTGAGCTGCGCTAACTCTCCTGGAGTATGCATCGTGCTCCTACTGGAGAAGTGATGGCATTTGTTAAAGTAGAAAGAAGTATTTAAACTCACAAAAAAACAAAACACTAATTAATAAGACATAAATCTAATTATTGTATTTTTTTGTTTCAATCCCATGACTATCAAACACATTCATGTTTTCATGAAGACCCTCTGAATTTATTATCTACACCATTTGTCATCTCAACAACATGTACTATGTAATGCAAAGCTAATTAGAGGGCTGTGTGATGTATCGGAGGTGTGTGTAGAGGTGGCGGGGTTGATGTGTGGCTACACTGTTAAACATCACTGATACAAAGAAAAAGCGACACCGCGTTAGCTCGGGCTTCACTGACCCAGCAGCATCATTTTGTGCAATTAGTCGTCTTGTCATCGACTTCAGTGATGCGTGCAAACAGCCGTGGCTTTGTTGTGACAACAGGAAAGAGAAAGAGATGCTGGGGAGGCTCTGTCACCGAGCCGTGGGCCGCCCTCCACTGCCTTATTTCTTCTCTTCTTCTTCTTCTTCTTCTTCTTCTTCTTCTTCTTCTTCTTCTTCTTCTTCTTAGAAACTCATCAAATGAATTGCTAGTTAAGATAAACGACCTGTAGCACAGTGTGCATTGGAATGTGCGTGTGTGTGTGCGTGTGTGTGTTACAGGCTGGTGAGCAAGCAGGGGGCACCTGATTGAGATGTATATTAGGGCGAGCAGCAGGAGGAGGTGTGGTGCACCCACAGTGGGGTGGGATTAGCCTAATTGGGCCATGTTGGTTCTTGGTACTCTGTAATGATGGGATTATGTCGCTGAGAGATGAGCAAAAAGGCTTTTTTTCTTTTCTTTTAACACCTCACCACTGTCCGGAGCTGAGCTAGCCAGTTCGGAGGTGAAACTCACAGAGAGGGCGATAGAGAGAAAAGCAAACAGATGTCACAGGACTGAAGGCTGGAGCTGCCAAGCTGGGTCTCAAGGCCAGGTAGCTGCCGCCACCGTCATCTTGGGTCAGTTTATCCGTCCTAATGATGGGAGGTTATTTTAAGGTGAAATAGCGCAAAGATCTCAAGGACAAGCCCAGCCTCGAGCGCAGAGCCAAGCGGCTGACTAAATGAGGTGCCGTAGCACAGCCACTCCGAGGTTTTCAGTATGTAGCACTAACAACACCAGCTTTGATCATAAATCTGATGATGCTTTACGGTCAGTTCCTGGTGCGTAAATTATGATCTTATTTTATTTTGTCCAAGGCAGAGACATTTTTAGTGTATCAGTGTGCTGGAGTCCTCTCCGCTGCCAAGTCAGCAGCTACACAGAGAACTTGACTCATTACTGCCATTCACTCCTCACTTAGAGTCTCCGCGTGTCCGTCCACTTACTCTGCTTTTCTGCATGTTTATCCTGAAAAGATTAAAACCCATTAGCAGATGAGCTAATGGACAGAGTCATTTGACCTGTGTGTGTGTGTGTGTGTGTGTGTGTGTGTGTGTGTGTGTGTGTGTGTGTGTGTTTGTGTGTGTGTGTGTGTGTGTGTGTGTGTGTGTGTGTGTGTGTGTGTGTGTGTGTGTGTTTGTGTGCGTGTGTGTGTGTGTGTGTGTGTGTGTGTGTCTGCCTTAGGCATTAATTGATTGTGAGGGTTCTGGTGGTCCAGGTGTGTCCGAGACCTTTCGTTAGGTCTACTGCACTGTAAAACATCACAGCCCTGTTTAGTTACTTCCACTTACTACTACTCTTTAACTCAAAGAGCTCTGATAAGTTTTAGCTTTTGAACTTAACTGTTCAAGTTAAACGTAGTTAAACTTACAGTAATGCGTTGTGTTGACTTATTTGAAATTTGTTCAAGTTAATTCAACTTGGCTCTTTAAGTTGTCAGTAAAAAAAAAAAAAGACTGGAAAAAGGCGGGAGTGGGGGATAAAAGAACAAATGTTGTCATGTTTGAGTTTTAGGGAAACTGTCTTTTTTAAACCATGGCCAGGTTGAAGCCTAGCCATAATCTACTGGATAAACACTGCAGATAAGTCAAATACTTAAATTCCAATGAAAATATTGGCATTTTGTGGTAAACAAGAAAGGACTACTTCCACCGGCGGAGGGAGTCTATTAACCTGACAACCTCCAGTGAATCGAGGCGGAGCAATTCACCGTTACTTTCCACCTGCATCAAGTACAGCGGACTGAACAGAGCTGAGGATTCCTCTCGCTTTGCTTCGGCACATGAAGGTGAGTTTAAATTATGACTAAGTATTTTTCTTAATTAATAGCATGGGTAACGTTAGTAATGTAACTGTAAATGTAATGTGCTTTTCAATGGTCTGGAAAGGCTAGCTAACTGTGTGGCTTCAATATTCATCTAGCTTAACAATTTCCCTTAATAGTTTTTCCCATGAACTTCTAAGACAAATGGTTGACCTATTTTATTTGTCCTGCAGTTGATAAAACGTAATTAATGTAGAACTAGAAGCTATTGGTTCATTTTCTTAAGTGACCGCAATTTTCTTTCATTACCCGCCAACTAGCTTGATAGGTTAACTAGCTTGTTAGGTTAGCTAGCTAGCTAGCGCGTGCTAGCTAACCTAACACCAGCATCCATGAACATTAAGCAGACTATAGAGTCATGGCTGAGGGATTCACATTGAAGGCTGAGTCAGTGCCCATGCTTTGCTTGCTCTTTGCTTGCTCTTTGTCAGTGGGCAAAATGTATTTATTAATGGGTTGATATTTAGTTTGTATGCCAGTAATTATTTGTATTAATGCGCGCCGCGTGGTGCATGTTTGCACCCACACAGCAGACAGCATTTAGAAATGTAAAAGATTGATAATTGAAGCATAAAGTAAATGCACGTTATATTTATAATAAATACAAATATATGTGGGTTTTATTTGTCTGAAACTGATTTCACTAAATATGCAATTCTTTTGTTTTTTTTAATTTACAGATGTCATCAAGAATGTCCAGTACTTGACGTGGAAATGTAAGTTTTGTGAATTCCCCTCTAATTGACAAAGAAGAATAATCCAGTATTATAAATATCATCATGGACATCATCATCAGTGGTGTTTAGGACTCAAGTTAGAAGAAGAAGAAGAAACCCCTTTATTAGTCCCACACTTAGTCCCACAGTGGGGAAATTTATCCTCTGCATTTGACCCATCCTTTAAGGAGCAGTAGGCAGCCTCATGAAGTGCCCGGGGAGCAACTGGGGGTTAAGTGCCTTGCTCAGGGACACAACGACATGGACTGGCTGAGGCGGGGTTTGAACCCTGGTCCTCTGGTTGAAAGACTGACTTGCTAACCACTGAGCCACAGTCGCCCCACAGGTTTTAGGATTATACCTTTGGTATTGCATTCATCTACCCTTATCTGTTTTTCCTAGGATGCAAACCAAAACCGAAGAACAGCTGCCCTGCTTGGTCTTCCATGCTATCTTTCAAAGGATCCCTCTGACAATATCCGGATGTGTAAGACACTGTATTTACACATTTACTACACTCAATGGTTGTAATGTGACAATGGTAACATGTTTTGTGTTCATTAGTTTTATTACCTCTAGCCACACTATTTTTTACAGAGATTTTGTATAATTACAAACTGTCTTTTCAATAGTCTCCTTCACCTTTTTTTTGTTTTAGAGATTTTTAATAAGGATTCTCCAAACATTGAACTAGTACTATTTTGGAGATGTCTGTTAAGATGTGAATGTCTTTATATGTCTCCAGGTCCTTTGACAGTCTTCGATGTGGCCGAAGTAGCAGAGAAGGTCATCCAACACGAGTTCAGAGATGTACCACAGGCTTTGCCATGTTGATGGCCACAATCTAGTGCCCCCGTAATATGAACGACACCTTTGAGTTCCTTCATGAACATTAAACCGGACCAGTGCTCAGCAAGATTCCATGGGCTCAGAAGCAAACTGCTCAGATAAATGGTAAATGGACTGTATATTTTATATCTCTCTTCAAGTCTTCCTACCACTCAAAGCTTTAACGCTACATGTCATCATTCACACACACTGATGGGAGGAGCTACCATGCAAGGTACCACCTGCCCATCACTAACTAACATTCACACAAGAGAGGTCAAGAGTCTTGCCCAAGGACACATCGACATGGACTAGCGGAGCCGGGGATCGAACCACCGATCCTCTGATGGGCAACTGTGTCCTGAAGGACGTCCTTGTCCTTGTTCTACCACAGTTGCCCCAGATTATAATAATACTTATAAATATAGCCAGTAAAACAATTAGAGCACATATCAAAGTCAAGCTTTAGACTAAAACTCTTCTAAACTGTAGATTGGTTGTTTTGACACGTAACACCTTTTGTGGGGCTGTTAGAATTGTGTTTAAGAAATTAAACATATAATACATTTTTATAAAAATTTATTATATGGATTTTTGTAAAGTTCTCAGTATCCCACATATCGCCTCTTCACAGCCACACTACCTTATCTCCAGCTGTCTCTAATTATATGTTTCCCTTTTTTTGAAAGTATGCAATTAAGTTGTGTGTATCCATTTTTGGGGTGTTTACAATGTTCTTATGTTTATATTGAAAACTTATGAACTTGTTGTAATTATCTCTCATTTGTCATTGTACAACCACACATACTGTCAGTGTCTGTCAGAGTGCCTCCACTTGTATGTGGGAAACATGTATTTAACACATGTATATTTGGGTGTGTTGAGATGTACTTGTAGCCAATGTTTCAGTCTGTATATTTTCTTCCAATAAATGTTATATATTTTTAACAGAATCAAGAATTATTGGTCATTTCATTTTTATAAAGCAAGCACACTTTCAATTATCAGTCAAAATAACATTTATATGCAAGTTGCAACAAATTTGTGATGTAAATCATCTTAACTTAAAATGGCAAGTTGTACAAGTTATTTTAACTTGGTGGATCAAGTTTAAACAACAAGGGACTAAAAGTTCACTCAACTCTGACAACTTGACTCATCATGTTGAGACAACTAGCTCGTTGTAGTTACATCAACCTTATGAACTTACATTTCCTAGTTGAATCAAAGGAAATTTTTAAGTTGAGTGAAATCGCTTTTTCAAGGCAGCAGGCGAACTTTCGTTTGTAAGTTGAACTGGCCTGAAATGTTTTACAGTGTGTAGATAGGGCTTGCCTGCAGCACCCCCCCCCCCCTCTTCCATCCCCCCCCCCCCCCCCCCCCCTCTGCTCACCTTCATAGTCACAGAAGGATGAGATGACAGGGCACATTATTGCTATTATGCTGCATTTCTGGGATACGTACAAATGTGGCCACGTGGAAATATTAAGCCTTTGGAATGAAAAAAGAAAATAACATCAAAACAAACAAAATTTCAAAATAGAATGTCAACCTTGTTGCATACAGTTGCCCGCTCTTACTCAAGGTTTACAACATTATGTCTGGCGGAAGTAAAAATTATACATGTCATGCTACAGCCCAAAAACAAAATAATGTGTGTCTTTGGTTTGAATAATTCAGATAACAGAAGCATCTGCTGCTTCATAACATTACATTACATTTAGCTGACGCTTTTATCCAAAGCGACTTACATGATATACAGTGTACAGTAGACCGTAGACACAGCAACGGTGAGCAATGAGGGTTAAGTGTCTTGCTCAACGACACAACGACACGGACTGCCGGAGCCGGGGATCGAACCACCGACCTTCTGATTGAAAGACCGACTTGCTAACCACTGAGCCACAGTCGCCCCCTCATAAAAGTATTGGAGAAAGAAAAGTTAGCAGGCATTGTATGGTGATCAAGTTCTGAAAGGTCAGCAAATCCACATTTAAAGATAGAGGATGGAAGATGTTTTTGGTGTTGTCAAAACAGGATATTTTGTGTGCGAGTGTGTGCTCATTAAAAGAAGAGGAAAAAGTGTATTTTTCTTTGTGTTGACAGGCGATCTGCTGCACTTTGGTGAACTGTAACTGTGACAGCTTCAAGCCTGGGAAGCTGAAGAGGAGGCAGTGTGAAAACTGCAAGCATGGCTGGGTAGCACACGGTAAGGGCTACTAGTAATGCCAAGAGGCTATTTTCTTTAATTTAATGTGTATTTCGGAAAAATACATTTTCTAACGCACCTCTGATATTTTAAGAGTTTTGGTTGCATTTTGTCCAGAGTATTTCTGAGATTGTTGCTTTTTAAAAAACACATCAACTTATTTTAATAACAAATGTAGTTCCCATTAATCAGAATAACATACTGTCAACAGTTTACTTAGAAACTGTTCAAATGAATTGATTAAAAGAAAACTGCAATATGTTCCTTGTAACATACACAGTGACTGGAACACTTAGGAGAAGGGTGTTTGAGAGGTGGGATACAGTTGGTTGTTTTAATTTCTAGTCCTAACTCAAGTTGATCCACTCTTCTAATGTCGGTGCTATTCGGCAAAATAAACCAAAAAAAATAAAATCATGAAAATATCAGCATTTCAGACGTTATCTCAAACTTATCACCGAACAAAAGCAGTGTTGTTGTTGATGACAGAAAGGGAATTAACTATCACAGCTATATATATATATACACAATTTTGTTTTCAGCATCGTTTACATTGATTGACATTGTATATATACTTGTTTTAGCCTTTAAACTTTTTAAAACCTGTTGTTTCTCTTAGCTCAGTCCAGGGACCAGTGCTGTGTCATCAAATCTAACCCAGTTAAATCTGATCTGTGTCTTCTAGCCCTGAGTAAACTGAAGGTCCACCACATGTACCAGAGCAGCCAGGTGGAGATTGTGCACTCCAACGTGGTGTTCGATATCTGCAGCCTGATGCTGTATGGAACCCAGGCCATCCCCATCCGCCTCAAGATCCTCCTGGACCGCCTTTTCTCTGTGCTCAAGCAGGAGGAGGTCATACAGATCCTCAACGCACTTGACTGGACACTGCAGGACTACATACGTGGATATGTCCTCCAGGTAAGCAGTGGGGGCGAAGACTTTTGTGTGTGTGTGTGTGGGTCTGGAAGTTGTCCGTGTTTTTGTCTATGAACTATAGAAGAAGGGCACAAAGAAGTGCTGGGAGCCAGAGAGACTGAATATCACAAATTGTTGTTTTTACATTCCTGTTTTTTTTGTTTTTTTATAGCTTTGGGGGTGTTGGTAGGCCTATTTTTGAACTTTGGACTGTCAGGCTAGCAGTTCCCCCCTGCCTCCAGTCGTAATGGTATGCTAGTTTAACACCAGCTGACCCCAGCTCTGTTCCTAACACACAGCCATAAGATTGATATCAACCTTTTTATCTGAATCTCGGAAGGGAGGCAAACTATTTCAGTACTCTTCCTTTAAATATTAAAACAATTCCGACATAGTATGTAGCGTAATTATTTTCAGGGTGGAAAAGCCTTTAAAACAGCCTGGAGGCTTAAACTCAGCGTATACGTGAGCGAGAGTCTTTGAAGAGAGAGGGAATTTCTGAGGAAGACGTGGGAGGAGGAGGGAGAAGAGGGGTCAGAAAAGCATGGCTGAAGACAGGAGAGAGGAGGGATGTGATGTAGCAACCAATGTCATGAACTCCCTTGGTACCCTGCTGATGATGCCTGCTTGTTTCTGTGGTACAACCAGCTCGGGGAGGTCTCCCAACTGTGCCGGGTAGATTTGTAAATATTATGTCTTTTGCTTCAGCTTTCCTCTCAAGCCGGAGCCAAGCCGGCCAAGGCCTGGGCTGCAGGCACTATGTCAGCGCGAGCTCCCGCTTCGATTAGTACATCATCAAGTATTCAAGTTGGGCTGCGTTTAATTCATGTTAGCTCATCTAATGGCAAACGTAGAGTCAGAATCCTCGACAGGCGCCCAATGAATGCTCTGTGATGAAATATTAATCACGGTTACGGCACGAAGCCGCTCTTCACTTTCAAAGACACCCAAACTCACATGTGATTACTGCTGGGCTAAGAGAGAGAGGACCCACTTGATCAATGTGAGCCGCCCTCTGATCACCACACCCTTACTTGAGTGTCTGTATTTGTGTGTGTGAGTGTGTGAGTGTGTGTGTATGTGTGTGTGTGACTTATTTATTTGCATGCCTTTGGGAATCTGTGTATGAGTGTACGTGTTAGCTAATATGCCTGAATGCACGTTCTCACCTGGATGTGTGTGTTCCAGCTTGAAGTAAATCCACATGATTTAAATGAAGTGAAATGACCTGCAAGATGAAACACTGGGTGTCTGTGTAATGAGGGTTCTCGGGGTTCTGCACTGCCCACTTGTATTAACACTCAATCTGATTCCTTTATTTAGCTGCCCCGCCAGTCTGCTTTATAGGGTGTGTCATCTAACCCACTCTGTGAATATGTATGAGCAACCCAACAGACACTTATAATGCTAATGATGGAATTGATCTCTCTCTCCTTTCTCTTTTTTTCATTTCTCCTCTCCTTCTCAATCTATTTCATATCCTTGCCTTCTACCCTGTACCATGCTGCTCTTCTCGTTCCTCCTGCCCTGTCTGTAGGATGTAGCTGGGAAGGTGCTGGACCGGTGGGCCATCATGACATTCGAGGAGGAGATCGCCACTCTGCAGCAGTTCTTGCGCTTTGGCGAGACCAAATCCATAGTGGAGCTGATGGCTCTGCAGGACAAGGAGGGCCAGGCGGTGTTGGTTCCCAGCACCCGCACCAACTCTGATATCCGCACTTTCATTGAGCGCAACACCCCACGCACTGCTGCCAACCTCTCTACTTCCAAAGTTGATAAGCTGAGCAGCAGTAGCATGCACCACTTTGAGAACTTTGTCAACAGCATGGCCTTCATGCTGCCCTTCCAGCTGTTAGGCTCTGTTCCTGCACCGTTTCTGGGCTCACCGGCAGGAGCACCGCAGCACCAGCAACATCAGCAGCCATGCCGTGGGTCAATGGAGCAGCAGAGTCAGAGACGAGATGATCAAAGTTGCGATGGTCTAGGGAGGGATAACTCCCTCCCTCTTTCACACCCTCCTGAGAGCAGCCTGCTAGGTTCCAGCTCTGTCTCATTCACTGCTGATCTAGACCGAAGCGGAGACAGGCCAATGGACAGCCTCTCCGCCACCACTAAGATTGAAGCAGAGGACTTCTCCACCAGTGACAACTACTCGGATGGACCCTCGACTCCATGCACACCCTCCATGAGCTCGGACATAACACAGATGTCCCCTGAGAGCAAGCTGCGCTCTCTGGACAGGAATGGGAGCGGCGGTGGAGGGGTCTCAGCAGGTGGCGGGGGAGGATGCTCTCTGAAGAAAGGTCGAGTGTATTGCAACGCCTGTGAGAAGACATTTTATGACAAAGGCACACTGAAAATCCACTACAATGCAGTGCATCTGAAGATTAAGCACAAGTGTACCATCGATGGCTGCAACATGGTTTTCAGTTCGCTGCGGAGTCGCAATCGCCATAGTGCCAATCCAAACCCACGGCTACACATGCCTATGAACCGTAACAACCGGGACAAAGACATCCGGGGCAGCTTGTCTGGTGATGAGGGCTCTCCAGGAGAGAATAGACCTGAATATGGAACCCCGATCCCTGTCTGCTCTGCAGAAAGCCATAAGTCAGTGCCCAGCTACATGGTGAGCCATGTGGACACTGGCTCTAAACTCCACAACAGCTCGTTCCCCAGCATGGGCCAGAGTGGCATCCTCTTCCCTAACCTAAAAACAGTACAGCCAGTCTTGCCTTTTTACCGCAGCCTGGTAACCCCGGCAGAGCTTGCCAACACCCCAGGAACACTACCCTCCCTTCCTCTGTTATCCTCCTCTGTACCCATGAAACCAATCACAGCACCTGAACCCTACATGACAGACCCCATACCAAAGAAAAAGTCTCGGAAGTCAAGCATGCCAATAAAGATAGAGAAGGAGGTGGTGGAGCAAGATGAGCAGATGGATAAGGGAAGCAGCTCTGAGGATGAGGCCCCTTTTCAGGGCAGGGACAAGGAAGAGTCTGACGGAATCCGAACAGAAGGGCATATGTGCGCAGGACAAGCTGGGGAGGAGAGGGAGGCGAGAGGAGCTTTCATTGGCGAAGAGAAGGAAAGGGAGGGCGCCAAGCATCTGTTGGACCAAACTTTAGATATAGAAATGACAGCGAGGGAGGAAAAAGATGATGGGCCAAGGCCAGCTGAAACAGGGGTCATCACTTCCGCATCTTCCCCGTTCGAAGACAGACTGATAGAGAAGCACTGTGACAACAACATACTCTATCAGGAACCCAATGGCAATGAAGAAAGGGAGGACAGGGAGCATGCAAACTCTCAGCATGCAGCTGACAAGATTACAGCGCTCAGATGGGACGGCGGCGAGCACAAGCTGACTAATGGGGGCGCTCTCCAGCTCACAGACCGTGAGAGAGAGGGATCGGTCGGGTGTGTAGATGACTACGGTGAATTAGGCTTGTCTCACCTCGACCCCAATGCTGACCTGCCACACCACTGTGAGATCTGCAGTAAGACCTTCAAGAATCCCTACAGTGTCAAAATGCACTACCAAAATGTCCACCTGAAAGAGATGCACATGTGCACAGTGGACGGCTGCAATGCTGCCTTCCCCTCCCGCAGGAGCCGAGACAGGTGAGAGGAACTCATGTTTTGCTATTGTTCGAGTGCAGGTTAACAGGATTACGGACAAATTTAGACATTTCCATTGTACTGTTTCCGAGGGGGCAGAATTTCATATCCCAACTCTAATTTGTTTCTGTTTAGCTCATTCAATCGTCCTCATGGTGTCCCTTAGCAGACACCCTGTATATCAGTAATATAGCATCAGATCAGCGCAGTGGCGGCTTGTGGAATTTGTTTTTGGTAGGGCCATCTAATCAATTTCAGAAAACATCCCATATGATTCAATGCAAAAAAAGGCTATCACGCATTACTACTTTACAGTTAAATATTTAACATTTATTCCAACACTTTGACATAAGGACATCTTATTCATACAATTCAGTAGATTAATCTATCATGTCTTATACCCCTCCGAAAGATAGTCCTGCACTTGACTGATGATATCAAATGTATTAATAAATTCCCCAAACCAACGTAAGAGCTGAGTACAAAAAGTATAAAAACTATAATTATGTTTGCTTACTCCTTGTTTGCATTAATAGCATACAGACACAGAGCCAACACTTATGCTAATTTCCTTAAAACTTACACAGTTATTACATTTATAACAACTTTAACTAACCTTGTGCCTCTTCGGGGGAGTGCTAATATGGTACTGTTTCTAATTTGTATAAAAAAAATTGAAACACAAACATTTTACCATATTTTCCATAGCTTTTGATATTCAATCTGTGCACAACGCAACTTCTTTTTAACCCCCACGAGCCGCCTTCAAAATAAAAGCATTACATTTAGCTGACGCTTTTATCCAAAGCGACTTCCATGCTATACAGTAGACCGTAGACACAGCAACGAGGGTTAAGTGTCTTGCTCAAGGACACATAGACATAGACATAGACTAGCAGAGCCCGGGGATTGAACCACTGATCCTCTGATTGAAAGACAGACCTGCTAACCACTGAGCCACAGTGCATCTCATCTTAAAACAGGAAACCAGATAAATGTAGCGTAAGGCAGACTAGCCCCACTAGTGACCAAGAGACGGGAACGCGCTCCTTAGGGCCAGATGAGACAGATGGTCCCAAGGCGTGAGTTTTTTAGGACGCTGATTGGCTAAATTGTGTATCACTCATTTATATCTTTAATCAGTCATTGGCTAAAGATTTGACCTCCCTTTCTGGGGCCAGTTCGATCTGGCTCCAGACGTGCACAGGCGGAGAGGACGGGCCAGAAAAGCATATAGTTTGCACAGATATCCTATTTTATACGTATTACTGCAGATATTCCACATTTAAAAAAAACAAATATTGACCATTTGTATAATGTATTATTATTATTATTATATTGTTTTTATATATATATATATTTTTTTTTTGGTGGCTCAAGGTGATGCCGGCCCCGTGGCCATCTATTGGCCAGCCACCACTGTTTCTCTAACATGTGCCGCTGAAATACTCAAATGTTCTGGCAGGGAGGACGTACTAAAATCAGCTGCTCTAGTTTGTTTAGAATGGAATCGGCAGACTCTCGGGCCCTGAAGTCATACTCATTCACGCAGCTGCAATATCTGGCACCTGTCGACACAGGATATGGGCAGACTCTGTGCAGATGTCTGCATGCAAACAACATGTATTAAGACTGTACACGCACACAGTATGTGCAGTTCTCACATGTGTGAACATGCCTGTGTATATGCAGACCCTAAGGGGCAAGTCACTTTTGTGGCCGCTAAACCACACCAGCATTGACCAATTGGGATATTAATTCCCAAAAAAGGTTTATCTCTGTCATGTTGAAATTTCTTGTATGAGGTTTTAGTAAATGCCTCTGCTCTTTGCGGTCTGATTATTTATGTTGTATTGTTCTCTCTGCCATTGTTTTGCCTATTCTTCTTTTGGTGCATTGGCCAATAACAGTTGTGAATCGGACAGTGAGACGGAGCAGAGCGTGAAGCATACACACTCATTTACATTGTTTAAAGGGAAGCCAATATTTATTGACTGACACTTCTAGCATGTTAATGTTTCTTTTCTTTACACTTCCTCCTTAAACAATATACATAGGTGGGGGTGGGAGTAGGGGGAAGCCGAATGCAGTGAAATGGGAGAAATGGGGGAAAAAACTCCTGACCTAATCACCATTAGGATGTCTGAAAGGAAAAATTCTTGCATTTTTCTATTGCTTTGGCATTTTAGGGAGGACAGGGCCTTAGTCAGGGTCAGCTGAAAATCACAATAAGAATGTTTATGGTATTTTGAGCGATGTGGGATTAATGTGGCACATTTCATTCTTTTTTTTATCTACAGACACAGTGCAAATTTGAACCTGCACCACAAGCTGCTGACCAAAGACTCCTTCAGCCCAGCCAACACCCTATACTTGCCCTCATCCCACTGTCGAGACAGAGACCCTGTTGCCTTGGACTACTACCAAGACCAGCGGGACAGAGATCTACCCCATCGAGACCCAACCAGCCAGACTTCCGTGATCTTCCGAGGACACAATCGCATGGGCCTGGTCTTCCCGATGAGCAAAGTGTCTACTGCACCAAACAGTGCTGAGGCATCTCCTTTTGCAGATATGGAGGGATTAGGAGGAGGAGGAGGTGGTGGAAGTGGGGAGGATGGTGCAGTCCTGGACCTGAGCACCTCCTCCTCTGCCCCACCTCGTGGCAGTGGCAGTGTTCGATCGTCCTGGGACTCAGATGGAGCCGGTAGTGAGGAAGGGATTGAAGAGGATGAGGAGGTGCTCCACATGGAGGACAGTGATGAAAGCTGCGATGGGATCGGCATAGGGAGGCCTGGGGGGGAGGAGTTGGTACTCGCGGGAGAGAGAACCCAGGGCTGCATTGGGGGAGGACAAGGTGGGCTTCAGGGAGGGGGGGGTGGGTCTCCGATAACCTGCCACGTATGCCAAAAGGTCTACAGCAACAAGGGCACATTCAGAGCCCATTACAAAACTGTCCATCTGCGACTACTTCACAAGTGTAAAGTCCCTGGCTGCGATACTTCCTTCTCTTCTGTGCGAAGCAGAAACAGGCACAGCCAAAACCCAAATCTTCATAGGAACCTAGCGGTTAGCTCTGGTTCCACAATGGACCAGGAGTAGGGATTTGCGCTAATATGCCAACATGACTGATTTCCATTGTTTTAATTGTCTTTTTGTTGTTGATGATGTTTTTGGGCACCTAAAAAAGGCTCACCAATTAGCACTTTTTAAATTCCATACCGTGTATATCCTGTTGTGATATTTTGGGGAAAAGGAGAGAAAAAAATAAAGAGTTACTTTGCTGTGGCAAATGCAACTTGCTTTTGTAACTACTGTTTCTCTCTGCAAGGGAAAAATGATGTTTGTTTCCACATCAACATATAAAGAATAATCGGAACATAGACTCGTCCAATGGTAAGAAATGCAACCTTAATGAGTCTCAATGACTCCTCTGCATTGGTTTGCCTTACAGCCCACTTTAGAACTTAAAAATATTTGTTTGTATGACCTGAATTGGTCCATGTGTTGTCCAAGTGAGAGTTGAGCCATGAAACTGTATCATAAGAGTTCTTTTTATCTTGTGTTTTTGTTGTCAGATGTTCACATCTTCCCTGTGAAGCTGTGCATAATGTATTGATCAAAAGCAGTAGTGAAGTAACCTCTACATGTGTCCTTTCGTTCATTTGGACAATGTTTTTTGGAAAAATAGTCTTTGTTGAAAAGCTATAGTGTTGTGAGCTTGACCAATAAGTTATTGTATGATGTTATATATGATCTGTCTTTACTGTTCTGGTTGTTGCATACTGCTAATGTTGACCAAAGATTTTTTCAGGCCACAGGAGTGTATAGAAACCCCTTCATAATGTGTGAGGGGTCTGCAGTATTAAATGGGGCCACCCAGTCTTCTCTCACCTTCTTTGCGATTAACAGCAGTATTCAGGGAGAGGCTCTGTTGTAAAATAAAATAAAATTCACCAAAATAAAACAATAAAATAACAGCTTTTGATTGATCACGGTATAATGAAATATCTTTATTTTGATGGTGTTTTTGTAAAAAAATCTGCTCATGGGACTAGACTTGATTAAGGCATTGCTCTTGTATTGTTTGTGCGGTTGCTTGCAGTAGCCTGACTGGACAATAAGCAGGGAGATCTGCTGTCTGGAGGCTAGACGCATGTACTGTGAATGAGTCAAACACTGAGAAATAAAAATTATAAAAAAATTATAATAATGGCCCCACATGTGAGCACACCCAAAAAAAAGTGGTAAACAAAATGTTTATTGACCTGTATATTCTGTGAATAGAGTAATTTGTTATCTGAAAGAAACCAAAAAATATACTGTATAAAAAAGGCTAAATTCACCTCTAACATTACTTGTTTTTCTTTTCATTTTATTTTATTTTTTAATGGATGAACAAGTACAGTGGACCTCATGCAAGACCCACTCGTATGAACAGACTAAAACCAGTGATCTAGGAGAACTTGCCACATTTACCTATTTCCTCGTATTTCTAAATTTCTCTTCAGTAAGAACACAATTTTAAAGTGACCTGCGGCAGTGGCCATGTGCAATTACTCTGATTAATTTCATTAATTTGAAGCCATTTTGAGTTCAAATAAAATTTCCATAGATTACACATAATTATGACATACTCCTGTTCCTGTTTCCTGCACTTCAAATTATAGGCTAGTATAATTCTAACAGTTGCCATTCATTTAAATTGGTTGTTGATGCTGGGCACTCCAATTTCAACAGGAACATCTCAAACTGCAAAACGACCTCAAATATTGAAACCCCTCCAGTCGCAGTCATGGATCACCGTGGTGTGGTGATACGTTTTTCAGATGGAACCATTTCTTCTGTATGTCATTGGCAGTATGGCCTCAGGTCACAAGGCATTAACAGCACATGCTATTTTTCCCCATTCCTTGGCTCCAGATTAATTACGCTGATGAGGAATTATGGACTTTATGGATCTCTGAAAGCAAGACTTCAATATAGGACATATGGTGCAGGACGTGTAGCCTTATGTGGTATTATTAGGCCGTTAATTCTTTTTTTATTAATGCAGGCTCATTCATGCACAGGGAGCATTAATCATGTTTGTGCTGGTCATTGACACAGTCATCGGAAGCTAGGAGCGTTTGCTGAATCTGACATGGCACACTAGTATGAAAACAAGTAAGAGAAAGTTAGGACAAGAATACGACGACGTTCTTGCATGAGGTCCGTTAGGTTGTACATGTGTCTGATTATTTCACCACGGTGTGTTGTTCTGGTTTTGCTCTGCATTCTGCATTTTTTTTTTCATTCTGTATTTAAATGCGATGCAGCAGATTTAAGATCCCATTTGTTCCTTGTTTGGATTTGTAAAAAAAAATAATAAGTAAGGCTGACATATGTTGATAAGTGTTCATATTTCCTTTGATTTAATGTTACAATATTCATTCCAATTAAATAAAAAGCCATATGTTTGCACATGTCTGAAACGTGTTTTTATACACCGATGCAAAACCAGAAAAGAGGAGGATTGTCGCCTTGCTCGTCTCCACAGAAATATCATCTGATCCAGGCTGAGTCCCTCGCGTCCTTGTAAAACTCAGTGTTAGGAGGAGCAGCACTCATGAGCCTCTAACAGACACATAAAGCAATGCACTGCTGGGAAGAAAACATACAGACTTCACTGCAGAAACATTCCTCTTAACATATCCCAAAAAGACACAAAACCAAAACAACATTTCTCAAAGGACAAGTGCACCCAAATTACCACATATTTTTTTCATTTGACTCTTTTAAGTCGAGCCATCAGATAGTTTAGGTTTACATTTTTCAAAAATTATTTTCTAAGATTTCTGCCATGGAGGTGAATGGAATAACCTGGGGCATATGATTATTAAAATGACTTACTGAAAATAAATAAAATACTCCTGATATCAAAACTGGATACAGTGCAAGAGTTGACAGGGGTAAGTAAGGAAATATGCTTTTTTGCAATTTGGGTTAACTTTAAAATGAATGAGAAAATCGAATGAGTTGTTGAGAGTGCAAATCAGCTTGTTTGGAGAAAGCTCAATCATGGGTGAATTTAAAGCATTAAAAACAATATTTCACATGAAAAGTTAGTATTCAGTGGAGTGGCTGAGTCTACATGGCTTACGAAGCAGGACTCGTGCTTAGAAGTTCTCTTGCAATCACTCCTTGTTGACAGGCTGAGGAGGGGTGTGGTCCACGGAACACCTGCGTTCAGGTAACCCCCAGCTTGACCCCTTCAATGCAACACTGCCCAGATTGGGAAACCAAACCAAACAGCTGGAGACACAGAACAGACATGTAGCCACACAGGCACAACAATGGCTGCGTCTAAATAGTGTTCTGATTTAGATTTCTGAAATGCTTTCTCTTGGCATGATAACATGGAAGAGCTACTGAGATGGTCACATTCAGCGGTTACTATAATTTTCATTGCTCCAAAATGGCGTACACTACACTCCCGACAAAAAAAGCTCTCTCAATTATTGAAGAGTTGAATTAATCGCAGTAGTACTGCTATGCAAAGTTAAAGGGCATGAATGGAAATGGACTGGGGACGGTGTAAGTATCATTGGGCCCACGTTAAAAAAAGTGAGCAGGGCAAATCCGTTACGCAACATGCCAAAGTATTGCACTGTTACAGCGGTCTGAAAGCCTTGCATAACTCAACAATTCAACCCACCCATCACATTTACTGTACATTAGTGAGCCTGCAGAGCTGTTCCTCATCACTTTGGAGCTGAAAAACCTAGTTCTGACAAGTGGCCCCCATCCTTTTCTCTGGCACGTTGCAGAAATCTAGTACCACTCAGAGAGGGCACAATGGGTTATTTCAGTCCCTCCTGTGTGCTGTATGTAGGCGACAATATTCAGCAGAGAACCTGGTTGATCTGTAGAGGTGGAGCACTTGCTCAGCTTCCTCCACAGTATCTGTTTCTGGAACAACTTGCATCTTTAGGGCTATTTTTAAGAAGCAGTGGACCACTTTCAGAAGCTGTTCAGTGGTAAAAGTGGTCAAATTGAAACACACAGTAACACTTCTCACACCGTGCGTATGTTGGTAGCTCTGACGTCTTTACAGTATTTTATTTTTTGGTTTAACTGAACACATATTGCTAAAAACATCCAGCAGTTAAAGGTGCATGAATAACTAGAGTCGCACTATTAATCAAATATTAATCAGAATCATGATGTTGGCTTCCCACAATCATATGCAGATGTTAAAAGTGTGTGCTGTACTCATGGCCAACTCTGCTGCATATCAAATCAAGCGCTTCCTAAACTAACAGCCATCCACGATGGGGCGAACAAGATGTTTTGGCTTCACTTGGTGCTGTCATTCCGAGCAATATACTATAATATACTGTAATAATATAATGTACCGTATATTTTACGAATGAAAATGCGCTGAATTCAGGTGAAGAAGAAACTTATTTTAAGTCTTATTGGATGCAAAGATTTGTTAATTAGTGGGAATGTAGGAGAATGGTGAAGTGAAAGCAGTGCTCTGTTTAAATTTGAAAAGTTCAATAAAATCAATGAATGATAATTAATTGTGATCTCAATATTGATAAAATATATTTGTGATTATCATTTAATCACAAATAATAATAATAATAGTAACTCAAGACTAAACCCCCACCTGACACCAGTTTAGCCAGAAGTAATATGGTGGACCTTCTTCTTGTGGCCTTATTGTGTGCCAGTATTTATATAATGTATTGATTCATAGGTGAGATCTTAGAACACTGCAATATCACGAAAAAAAAGGAGTCGGGGGGCAGAAACCTGAGCAGTCAGATGAGTGAACAGGTTGCAAACCGGTGTTAGTGAAATCCAATGAGAAAAGCCCAATGGCTTCTGGGTTTTGGAATATTGCAGAAAATGAGCAGAATATTGATACTTGCGTTTTGCTCACATCACTTGTATTATCTCTAAAGCCTAAATGCAATCACCAGAAGTAATAAGATAATGTTAGGCTACTCCCGACAGCGCTGTGGACCAGTCAGCGGGACAACTTTTGTAGACTCATTTCACCACTTATTTTAAAAACCTTCAAAATTCACAAGTGGGATATTTACTGCTGTATTTTATGTCGTAGAGCAAACCGTTAAAATGTCATGAAACATTTTAATCAAAAACCCATTGAGTTCTAAAATGCTAACTCCTTTCCGTGTTTTAGGACTCGTTCCTGGAGCTTTAAAAGTGTTTGTATTGGGAAGTGGATTCATCTCCACAACAACAGAAATGCAGCTGATTTACAGATGTCTCTCTCCAAACTGAAAAGTATGGGAAAAAGTACTTTTGGGCCCCATTAAGGGACGATTATAATTCCACTATGTTCCCAATATGTTTAATTGGCTTCAAAAGCCCAGTACTCTCCCTGGGAGCTTTTACAGACCAACCACAACTGCTGTATCTAGAGGGGAGGATGAGGGCCACATGCGAAAAGATTTATTTGAGTTCTGTGTTTACAGTCAGAATTCTGTATTTATTCGCTCAAATAATTTGTTCACATGTGGCCCTAATCGTCATCTGCTTTCAGATATATTGTCTTGTTTGTTGTGTACTTCGTTTCCTTTTGTTTTCATGTGAAGGATTAATAAACAGAAAAAGATTCTTATGAAGTATTTTTGTTTCCTGCTCAGCAGCCAGCAGCAGACACACACATGTTCAGAGACTAGCTGGGAAACATAGTGCAGTGTTTTTGATTCTCTGTTGCCTTACTCTGACTTGATGATAATGACTCGAAATCCCAACATGCTGATATTTATTGAAAGCGCTTCCTTAATGAAAACAGCTGCCTGCGGTTACCTGACAACGGTGAGACTGAATCAATCAGTAAAGTTCCCGGCTGTAAAACCAAAAGCAGTGAGCTGAAGAAGACTAAAAGTCTCTGTAGAGCCGAGGAGAACTGTTGAGTCTGAAAGTGACGGATTTCACAATACACACGGCCATTGAGCCTGTGGAAATAGAAAAAGAAGACAAGTGTTGCTTCAATGATAGAATAATGTAGCCATGTTCCCAAATCTCAGCTATAGTGGTGTCTACAATGTCATCATGATGGATAGAAGCGATGGTTAAACGTGTGTGACACTGTTCAGTGTGACGTAATCCTCCATCATAAAACTAGTCGGGAAATATAGAAGTGAGTCAAAAGATTCTCATGCTTTCCATGAGAAAACATCAGCTGAAAGTTAGATTTGCTGTGAGCCAGCACCTGGGAGGCAATGGATACGTGCACGCTACTGTGAGAATCTCAAACAGTGAAACTGAGCCCTCTGAAACATTGCTTCTGATCCCCCACATGTTCCAGAGAGAGGGGTCTTTCTGGGGCACTGATACCGGATCCCACCAGCGAGGGGGGGCGTCACAGAACTAGAGGATACGGCAGAGAAGGGGGGGAGAGAATGGATTGTCCACGGGTGCTTGGGAAGCTGAGGAATATGAGGGCGTATTACCGCCTGGCACAGCGTCCAGATGGACAGCAGATGACTTTTCTTCTTGCAAATACTCAGCAGTCCGAGGGAGGAAAAAAAGAGGAAGATGAGTAAAAGCAGTGAAAGCAGAAGGAAAGGAGGGACTGGACAGGAGGACAGAGGAGTCAGGCTGAAGTGACATGGAACATATATAATAATATATAACATCAAAGGCATTGTGTGCCAGCCATGATTTAAAAAAATGACATCTATCATTATGTAAACTGTGAGCTTTCATAGATGAAATTTCATTAATAGAATGTCCAGTGACTGGCGATCCTTTGTAGCCTATAAGCTGTCTAATACCCTACAGCTTTACTTAAACTGTTTATCGAAATTAAAAACCTAATCATAGTCCAGCTTCCCCGCAACAGGCCGGCCAGCACAGGAGCATGCTGCTGCTCAGCTGCCCCCTGCTGCCCCCTGCTGGCCCCTGCTGGCCCCTGCTGGCCCCTGCTGGCCCCTACTGGCCCCTACTGGCCCCTGCTGGCCCCTGCTAGCTCCTGCTAGCCCCTGCTGGCCCCTGCTGGCCCCTGCTGGCCCCTGCCGGCCCTTGCCGGCCCCTTCTGGCCCCTGCTGGCCCCTGCTGGCCCCTGCTGGCCCCTGCTGGCCCCTTCTGCTGGGTCCAACAAAGTCTTCTGCAGGTCTGTGGTGCCCTCTGGTGGTGTGGACAACCAAACACAGTCAGCAGTGCCTGCAAAACAGCTACCTGGCCTACAGTTTATGCAATGTGAATATCTGTAGTAGCATTTCAAGCGAGCATATGTAAAATTGTGCAAGAATTCTCTTTTGAACATTGAATCACAGTTTTGAAGTAACTGGTTCATGACTGGTTGTAGGCTATGTCAAATAAATATTCACCTATATCGTCCATTTTAAATAAGATCCCATTAAGATCTTAAAGTGATGCAAGACAGGTTAGAGCACGTCCTACTGCCAGGTGTTCTGACACTAAAGTGCAGGTTATGGGTAAGGCCCCCGCCTTTAGTCCCTTGAGCACTGAATCAAACGTAAAAAAATATTAAAAAGTGTTTAAGGTGGTTCATTCAATTCAATTCAGTTGATTTTGTATAGCCCAAAATCACAAATACAAATTTGCCTCTGAGGGCTTTACAATCTGTACACATACGACATCCCTGTCCCGGGACCTCACATCAGATCAGGAAAAACTCCCCTAAAAAATAGTGAAAACCCTTTTAAAGGGAAAAGAAAGGGAAGAAACCTTCAGGAGAGCAACAGAGGAGGATCCCTCTCCCCGGATGGACAGAAGCAATAGATGTCATGTGTACAGAATCAACGTAACAGAGTTACAGCACATTCAATGAATATGACAGAAATTATTCATATAATGAGTAGTTGGCATGGACCACGACCCAGATAACCACGATCCATGTTAGCAAAAGGAGGTAGAGATGAGGGGGAGCGAGAGAAAAGAGGAGAGAGAGAGAAGAGGAGAGAGGAGCTCATTGTATCTTAAGATGTCCCCCAGCAGTCTAGGCCTATGGCAGCATATCTAGGGGCTGGACCAGGGCCGACCTGAGCGAGCCCTAACTATAAGCACTATCAAAGAGAAAACTCTTAAGTCTACTCTTAAATGAGGTGACTGTGTCTGCCCCCCGGACTGAAAGTGGAAGCTGGTTCCACAGAAAAGGAGCTTGATAACTGAAGGCTCTGGCCCCCATCCTACTTTTTAAGACTCTAGGAACCACAAGTAGCCCCGCATTCATTGAGCTCAGCTCTCTGGCGGGACAATATGGTGCTATAAGCTCCCTAAGACATGATGGTGCATCACCAGTTAAGGCTTTGTAGGTAAGAAGAAGGACCCTAAATAAGATTATTGATCTTACAGGAAGCAAGTGGAGAGCAGCTACAGGAGTAATGTGATCTTTCCTCCTAGTCCTCGTTAGTACACGAGCTGCAGCATTCTGGATCAACTGAAGAGACCTAAGAGACTTAGCAGAGCAGCCTGATAATACAGAGTTACAGTAATCCAGTCTTGAAGTAACAAATGCGTGGATCAACATTTCTGCATCCCTTTGAGACAAGATGTGCCTGATCCTTGAAATGTTGCGTAGGTGAAAGAAGGCAGTCCTTGAGATCTGTTTCACGTGGGAACCGAAGGACAAGTCTTGATCAAAGACAACTCCTCACGGTGGTGCTGGACGCCAAAGCAATGCCATCAAGAGAAACAATATCATTCGATAATTGATTTCTGAGGTGTTCTGGGCCAATCAAAATAACTTCAGTCTTGTCCGAGTTCAACATCAGGAAGTTGCAGGTCATCCAGGTTTTTATGTCTTTAAGACACGCCTGAAGTTTAGCCACCTGGTTGGTTTCATCTGGCTCGATCTTATCGAGCCTTATCGAGTGTTTCTTGATAATATTGCCTAATTGGAAGCATATACAAGGTAAACAAAATTGGTCCAAGCACAGAACCTTGTGGAACTCCATGACAAACGCCGGTGTTCATCGAGGCTTCATCATTTACATATACAAACTCTAAATACAACTTAAACCAGCTTAGTGCTGTACCTTTAATACCAATCACCTGGTCTAGTCTCTGTAATAAAATGTCATGGTCAATGGTGTTGAACGCAGCACTAAGGTCTGACAGGACTAGAACAGTTACAAGTCCCCTATCTGATGCAACTAGAAGGTCATTTGTAATTGTCACCAGAGCTGTCTCCGTGATATGATGCTTTCTAAATCCAGACTGAAAGTCCTCAAATAAACTATTGTTATGTAAAAAGTCACGCAACTGATTTGCAACTACTTTCTCCAGAATCTTAGACAGGAAGGGCAGGTTAGAGATAGGTCTGAAGTTAGCCAACACCTCTGGACCATGCAGGTTTAATAGCAGCGTCATCCCTCGTATCAGATCATCTCATCCAGTCACAGGCCTTTTAATGCTCTTCCTGTCAGGCCGTTGTAAAAACCCTCTGACAAGCAGGAATACATTCAAAAAAGTAATTCAGCTGGCGTTAACATGATGAACAAACTATGACGGACACTTTCATGTCCGTACATAATACACATGTGAAGCTATAGCCAGCAATTGCTTAGCTTAGCTTAGCTTAGCTTAGTTTAGCTTAGCTTAGTTTAGCTTAGCTTAGCTTAGCATAGGGACTGGAAAGGGGGAACCAGTCAGCCTGGCTCTGGCTAAAGGGTTTGTTTAATTCGTACAATAAACAAAATGTGTAAAAGTTCAGACTTTATAAAGCCGTCAGGCCATGGGTAGTTGCTTGGCAACCAGAGGAGGCAGAGGAGAAATAGAACGCCAATGTAATACCACAACTTGTGATTTTGCTTCAAGAATTTTGACAGATTGTTCCAGAGAACTGTTTGTGCTTTTGAATAAAGCTGTCTGTCATGATTGTTTCTGTTTTTATAAAACTGAAACTGCATTCTTTACAATTTTGTAATTAAGAGTTCAATTTAATTAAGCAGAGTCCAGTTGCTCTCCCAAAGGTTTTTTCCCTTTTCCCCTCACCCTTAAAGGACTTTTTCATGTACCGATGTGAGGGTCCTGCAGCAGAGGATGTCAAAAATGTACAGATTGCAAACCCTTCTGGAGCGAATTTGTGAATTTGGGCTATACAAATAAATTAAGTTTAATTAATTGAATAAACCCTCTGGAGGCTGCTTCCAAAAACAACATCCTCAAGAAGTCACACACACACACTCACACACGGAATAGCATAACATAGGGACAGTTCCCTATGTCCTCATGCTCAGAGACAGTAGTGATAGGCTGACTGATCCCTTCACTGAAAAGGTTCTTTCTTCTTCGAACTTCGAACCTGTCGAGTTTTGCAAATATGGCGTCAGGTTCTCTGTGACAGTCCATTATAGTCCATGCATGTTCAACAGCTAGTGCTGCCCAACCCACAAAACGTTCATTCAATGCGCATTACCAGTCTTCATGTACAAGTTTGCATTGATACAGATAAAATGTTATTTTTAATTTATCGACTCAACATGCCACTTATAGGTACAATTTTACAAAAATGTCCCTGACCAATAATCTATCGGATGTTTGTGCTCCATGTGGTATCTGTATAATTGGATAAAGAATTAGTTCCAGATCATATTTCATGGATCACCTGATCCGTTTCCTTTGCTCTTCATTGTCAAGCAAATACTGAAATCAGCCACCATTGATGAACGTTGAAACTCTCGCCAAAACATACCAGCACCCCCAGCTGCCCACTTCCAGCACAGCAGCTTGCTCTAGCGGGGCTCCATGCACCAAGATGCCAGCTTCTTCCGTCTCCCAGCTTCACCAGTTCCTGAAGTTCAGCTTCAGTCTGAAGCTCATGTCACCTGGAGCCCCTGGCAGCGGGATGCCAGCACCCAGCTTTCCTCCATAGCCCCGCGAAGCGGTTTCCTTTCCTAAATCCAGGGTTCTCTCTCAACCTATTCTAGTCCACCAATCAAATTCACCTGGACTACAGCTAATTCTCCCATTCGGCATCCTAACTCCTTCATCTCTGGTCCTTCTCCAGTTCCCACCAGTCTATACAAACAGATCATCGACGGTAATTACACAGACCTTGCACTTCTGATCATGCCTTCCCTTCATCAACCACCTGCCGACACATTCCTCCAAGCACATTGGCACCTCCACTTGAAAGGGAGAGCATCCACTTGTTCCACTGAACTTTCTCCAACAGAGTGTGCTTATGCTCTCTCTCTCTCTCTCTCTCTCTCCACTGTGTACCGTACTTGGGCACCGTTCAAAAAAAAATGTGATTGTGCGACAGTGTTGAGGAAATCAAAATTCAGATATGAGTCCAATTGAAAGGTGCTTGTGTAATTGTCACAACTGAGTCCGTCATGCCTCATCTTGAACCTGCCTCCACCACTGGTGTTGTTTCTGGTCCAGTCCCTCCGCACCGGCCTCTATAAATTAGTCCCTCTGTGTATTTATACTGGTTCCGTTGCACTCACACTCAGATTGTGTAGAGTTTTTTCATCTAGCTTCGCAGCATTCATTTCTGTATTCTTTCTTGGATTCCCTTCGCCTGCCACTTCGGATTTGTTTGCTACACAGACTGATTGCGTGTTTTGCCTCTTTGCTTGTCTCTGATCTGAACTTTGAAGTAAACACCTGAACTTGATTTTGTGTATTGTGATTTAATTGCTTGCTTACTTCCGTGCCATATATTATTATATTTCCTCTTACCATTACTTGCCATTCTATTTTACGTTGTTTTCAGGCCTAAAAGATGTACCCAATTTACTTTGTTTCCTTCACCACCAACTTTGATGAGGGAAAATTCCAATTTTGGCCCAATCAGAAATCACTAAACTTTAAAATGTAACTTTGCCTCATGTCATTTTATAATCAATTTGTTGTAAGGATTACTTTTAAACCCAAGTATTTTATTGTGAAGTCCCATGCTGTATGTGTTTCAAATGTTGATGTGCCCTAGATGTATGCAAGTTAACATGTAGCCACTCTTTGTGCTTTGATTTATCGTTAGTTTTCACTTCTCTTATGTATAATCTAATTTTGTATGTTACATTAATACTAGTCTATTTGACCAATAAAATGTGATGATGCAATCCAAACATATCATAGATATATCACATTGAACCATAGTCTCAACCAATAAACTGTGTGCCCGTGAGAGAGGGGAAACACTGCGATGTCTGTGACCAATGCACTAACAGCAGAGATGACAGAATTCTGGGTGGATAATGCCATCTAAAACCACACACTGAAGATCCAGCAACATATCCTACCGTACCAACACATAGGACAACATTAAAGATCTCTCAACATCAAATAGCAGATTCACGACCAGCATGACAAGGTGCATTTGTCATCTGTTGAGCACCTTTGTAAACATTGAACATGCAATCCAAAAGTTTCTTTCATTCACAATCTGAAAGTTCACGTGGAACGAGTGCTACACATACTCATATGTTTTTTCGGTCTGTGATCTACAGATGCTGTAGAGCCAGTTCGGCCGTGCCCCACCAAGTGGAAACGGGCCAGCAGCCTCAGGCACACAGACAAAGTCTCACACACGACAAAGCAATCGGTTTCTGGGGAAGATATTACACTGAGAATTTGACGAAAATATGTAATGACTTTGACAAAGTGAAGTTTGCCATTATTGTGTCTGAAATAGAGAAAAGCATATAACAGGACTCTCTGGCGCAGCACTTAACTGGTTTGACTCTTACTTGAAGGACCGACAATACTTTGTGTCGGTAGCTAAGTACACATCAGAGCTGACTAGTATGACATGTGGTGTTCCCCAAGGTTCAATACTGGGGCCTCTTCTCTTCAACATCTATATGCTTCCACTGGCTCAGATTATGAAAAACAACAAAGTGTGTTATCATAATTATGCAAACGACACACAAATCTACATAACTATATCACCAGGGGACTATAATCCCATACAAGGGCTGGCTAACATAACTATATCACAAGGGGACTATAATCCCATACAAGGACTGGCTAAATGCATTGAAGAAATCAACAACTAGATGTGCCAGAATCTTCTTCAATTAAATAAAGATAAAACAGAAGTAATTATTTTTGGTTCCAAGGACGAACGATTGAAAGCGCTAGGCTACAATCACTGATGTTAAAAAACCTCAAACCAAGCCATAAATCTAGGTGTAGTTATGGATTCAGACCTCAACCTGAAAAGCCATATCAAGACAATTACAAAATCAGCCTAATAACAGCTGAAGAATATATCAAGGGTTAGAGGACTTATGTCTCAACAGGATTTGGAGAAACGTGTCCATGCATTTATCTTCAGTAGACTTGACTACTGTAACGGTGTGTTCACAGGTCATTTATCTTCAGTAGACTGGACTACTGTAACGGTGTTCACTAGGTCTCAGTAAAAAGTCAATCAGAAATCTGCAGCTGATTCAGAACGCTGCAGCTCGAGTCCTCACTAAGACCAGGAAAGTGGATCACATCAGTCCAGTTCTGAGGTCTTTGCACTGGCTTCCTGTCCAACAAATAATTGACTTTAAAATCCTGCTGCTGGTTTATAAAGCCCTGAATGGTTTAGGGCCTGAATAACAACAAGGTATCTATAACAAGGTCCCTGAGAGCTGCAGGTCTGCTGAGACCCTCAGCTCCTTTAAAACCAGACTGAAACCCTTTTTGTTTGCTGTTGCCTTTAATTAAACCAGATGCTGCATCTTACTACTGCATTCTATATCTTAAACTGCACTGCAACTTTTATTCAATTCTGTATTTTTTGCCTTGCCTTGCCTTGCCTTATTCTGTACAACGGCACCCTCTGGTGGTGCCCTAATGCAGAAACGTCAATGATTATCAATATTATTTTGAAAAAAGAGCCAATGATTGTTCGGGGTGTGTGGGTGTTGTTGTATATGCATGTGTCAGAGGGAGGTAAAGGTTAGTTGAAGTTTGCAAATAGCATTGACAATTGCTTATGTTAAATCTTCATATATTCTCTGGAATTTGCTAGAAACATGAACATATTTTTTCATCTGTTTTTTTTTTATCAGCAACTCACACATGACGTATTTGCCCATGATGTTAAATATAATTTAACACAGGAGGTATTAATTATGATGTCAAATTGTCCCAAGTACAAACTTCTGGGGGATTATACTTTGCTCTAATATTTCAATTGGATGTTAACTAATCCCCTCACTTCATGACATGTTAAATGGAAACATTGTTTTTTTTCTTGTATCTATCCGTCATATTACAGGTAGTTGCAACCAGTTTCACACTCACTGAACAATCCAAATATGAAATTTTTTAAGTCATCATTGCCCCTCCGCACGAGCCTCCGCACGATCCGCTGTCAGCCAATGGGGTTTGAGATGTGGCGACGTCTCTGCGATTCAGGAAACCCTCTCCTCCTCCGCCACTCAGCAAGTCAAGCGAGATCATCTAGACCCCATTTCGGGTTTGTACTTTCAAAATAAAATCGTATCCGGCCAACGTGTGACACACAACCTTGTGAACATGACAGTGAAAAGATTCCGCGTTCTGCAGGGTGATACAAAATACATTGGTAGTTGATAAATGGAAAGACTGAGTTGAATTGTGACAAATCAAAACAATGTACATGAGATAACTAAGTAGTTATGCTACGTGTGTAATGTAATGTGAATACACATTTTCAGCAAAAATGTCTAAAGACCTTTATAGACCTCTATCAATTTCCAATCAAAACTAAAACCATCGTCATGTGAATAGTCTACTGTGAAACTTTTAACTCATCCTATTCGCACTGTTCGCTTCTGTCTGAGAATGAATTAAGTAAATAAATAAAAAAGCGCCCACTGTTCCGGCTGCCATGTATTCTGAAGACAACCCAACCATTTCCGGTTACGTCCACCTGCGCTGTCCCAGCTTGACTCGCATCAGGTCTCGCCTGCTGCAATCTTGAACGCCAGTGACTGATGAGGGCAACGCTGTGGACTTGCCCGGCTATTTCTTCGACGTACGTTTTCCCACGCTCTGAGTGTTTCACGAAACGTCCCCCCCGCCCCCAGACGTGAAGCCACACGCGGTGGTCGAAGATGTCTGTGGCCGGGCTGAAGAAACAGTTCCACAAAGCCAGTCAGGTACGGAGCCGCCTGCTATTGCTCGTTAACAACAACTGTTCGCTCCCGAACGGCGACCGGATCCGGGCTTCGGGTGATTAGAAAACATAGAAAGTACCAAACCGTAAATACTGACATGTAACCGTGGCGGGTTGTGGCGCCACAACAGAAACTACCCTAGTATTGTGTTTTTTAAAGCTCTTTGTGTAACGTTACTTTTTCATTCAGATAAGTTCGTTCTGTAAGCGAGAAAACGTCACGCCAGACTCCGTTGACAGATCCGAAGATTCCACGTATTCTCACGTGTTCGCAAACACGCGTCGGTTGTTTGGGTGGATGTGAGGCGTTCACGGAGCGCCGTGATCCTCTGGATGTGTCGGCAATGTCGATGAGGTGTTACAGTGTTATTCACATGGAAGCACTCCATTTTAATACAATATCAAAACTCAGAGAGTGTTTCTTAATCCAGTATCAGTGGCAGGGAAATGGTGATATTATGATGTCAAGAAAAGATTTAAGAAAGGCGAAAATCTATTTGTTTAGGCGATTGAATTAAAATGTGTATGTTTTACCTAATACAATTTGCAACCTTTACTTCTAGTTTGCTGTTACATACCTATATTGGATCTGTACAGAACGTGTATTACAGTAGCTGTTGAGGTCGTGAGCATGGCTGATTATGTTTTGTCCTGATGTCACAGCATGTGTCTCCACTGGTCTGTTTGGACCACCTCATGTTAAAAGCCTTCTGTAGATCAGGAGTGTGCTTCAAAGGCAGGAAGGATGACACGGAGCCATCGGGCCTCCTCATAATAACAGTTTCACTCACAGGGGTTAAACATTGTGGAATCTCGGGATCCACTATTCGGAAACGCACGTAGCTCATGAAACTCTGGCTCCAGCAGCTTCTGACCTGTTGTTCCCACAGCCTCCCGCCACCAAAATACCCCCATGGTGGGGGGCCGTGAGCAACTGGGAACCAGTTTTAACATTTAGATGGAAAAACGCCGTTGGAAACAGACGCTGCCTGGTGAAGTGTACACTTGTTTTAATGTTTAAACCCTCTAAGAACCTCTGCCAACACCAGATCTCCAGGTGAACGTCAGGTTCGACCCTCAACGTTGTCCATTTGTTAGCTGATTTCTTATAAGACGTTGCAGTCTGCTAATGCGTTCGGACACGGGGCTCAAAGTGTTTGGATTCAGCTCAAGTTGAGTTGGGGGTTTGTTGTGTGAAGCCCCGAGCAAGGGGGCTGGTTTTAGTTCTTATTAACGGAAACATATTCCCCATCTCTCTTTGACTGTGCCAAGATGCATCTACGTTTTGACTCGTGACCGAAGCAGATACAGGAAATATAAGGAGAGGAGTCAATAATAAGGATCAGTAGTACTGGAGGACACAAGCAAAGACCCAGCGTTGCCTTCAGCTGTCTGAGAGTATTAAATGTAGGTCAGCTTCAGCCAAGACTGGTCTTAAAGTGATCAATATGTTGATGTGTTCACTTTTCTCATTGTAATGTTTTACAATGTTTGTTTTATAGCCCATAGTACTTGTTACTGGATTTGTGAGTCTAATACTATATTGATATTGAGATGTTTAGACAATTTGATGAGGATACATCCGTTGATGGTAATTATTTTTCACATAAACAAAGAACATAAACAATCTTGATCCTTTTTGTTTGTGACCGGGTGGATTACAGTTGAAAAGTCTATCCCTATGTTTGACCAAAACCTGGATATTAATATTGTGAAGATATTTTAGGGTTAGCTATTGACAATTTCACTTTTTGTGTACTGTGAGAATAATAATCAGTAATATGGACATAATGACTCTGTGGGTAAAAAGGCAAATAATAGAACAGCTATAACAGTCTCCTAAGTTCAGAAAAGTACATACATTTACAGAATTGCTGCCTTAATAACCAGGAATATACAACATTTGTGCCATATTACAATATTTGATATTTATGACGATGTCTAATCTCATATCACAATATTGATATAATAATACATTGCCCAGAAGTAGCCTAGAATCCCTGACTTGCTCCACTTTGGTATCTACCCATGAGTCCGGATGCAGGCAGAGGGAAGAGCATCTGTGTCACAAACTAACACTTCTCGTACCGTGAAGTGACCTTTGAGGCTCTGCTCAGCCTCTCTGTGACAAACGCAGCATCGCAACTGAGACCTGGTTTCACTTCGACAGGAAAGTGTGCACTTTCAATTTCTCTTCACCTCTTGAGGCCTGCCGCTTTGCAGACACGGCACAACAATTGGCTGTCGACGTCAAGATAGGTCTCGTCTGGTTTTACAACCTCAGTCACAAGAATACAATCGGAACGCCATGATTGTATTTGAGTTGTAATACTATGGATGGAATATCTTGATAATGTGGGCAAATAGGTACAGTTTCTCTTTCTGTTTGAAACAGAGAAGCTCAACTACAAGCGATTGCATTGTTTTATTTTATTCTTTTTGAGTATAGGCACACTAAGTTTGTGATTGTTCTGGATGTAACTTCATATAAACCACAAATACAGGTTTAAACTTTAAATCAATAGAATTGTGGCATTCCTACTAAAGTATGACACATATAAGTGGTGGACAGCAGAACCAAAGGCGTGCCTCAGTGAAAGTCTGGTGCCTGGTGTATCTGTGTACCCGTTCTAATACAAAATCCTACTTTATCAGTGGAAAGTCCTCCCATTGGCATCAGATTAGAACCGTCTCTTGTGACATTGAAATCCCAGAACAAGAGCGGGGGGGGGGGGGGGGGGGGGGGTTGTTCCAGTGTGCACCAGCTAAATGTTAACCTGCCACTTCCTGTTTATGCCTGTGCTCCTCATGGTTGTTGCGGTTGTTTCCTCCACACTGATCAGTGGAACTAAACATTGTCTCGAGGTACCGTGGACGTCAGCTCTCTAACGTTGGGAAGGTATCCCTCTCATTTTCATTAGTCGAAATGAGAAATGCAGGCTTTTTTCTTTTGTAGGCAAGGCGTTGATTTCTCGTGTGAACAGTGCAGTGCACAGTATTTTCTACCCGTTTGTGTTGATCTCTGGGACATGTGGTGATGAGCAGCAGAGGCTTTAAAATATTGACAGCATTTCTAACTTTCAACCACAGTGGTTTCCTGCTTCTGCAAAAAAAAAAAACGCGAGAAGCTGTCTGACGATAACGTCCAGACTGTAATCAGTCTGACGATCAGACCGCTGCAAAAAATAAGCAAACAAAAGATCAGTTTTTAGAATTATGCCCTGTCATGATGTGTGTCCAACAGTATTGTTTGGTGTTTCACCTGTTTCCTGAGGGGGGATATGTAGAGACCAGGGGTGAGACCAGC
Source organism: Cottus gobio (assembly GCA_023566465.1). Classification (NCBI taxonomy): domain Eukaryota; kingdom Metazoa; phylum Chordata; class Actinopteri; order Perciformes; family Cottidae; genus Cottus; species Cottus gobio. The sequence goes on along the minus strand of CM042228.1, from coordinate 24,685,947 downwards.
AATAGATAACTGTGACGAAAAACACTTCCTGTGTATTTCAACCATATCTGATTCTTTTTCCACTATTATTAAAAAGGGTGCAATGGAAATGTAGTGGGATATAATTGTTGGTCTTTTTTAGATAAACCAGTTTTACAATTGTGCATTGTTCATCTCCCTCTAAGTCAATACTGGTTGACTGAATTGTACGAGGCAGAAATCTACTGCTGCACTGCATTGTGAGTTGGAACATTCTTTTTTGGCCTGCAGCTTAAAATTGTTATTGTTATTGTCATTAAACATTATTTGTATTATCTATTAATCAGTTGGATATTTTTTGGGGATTCACCAATCAATCTTTTAGGCTAGTTTTGGAAATGTCAGAAAATGCATTAAAAAAAAAAAGAATTCAGATGTCTTATTTTTTTTTTGTCTAAAAGTCTAACATATTCAGTTTAAAATGACTGCAAACAGAAAATCCAAAATCCTTGTATTTGCGGCTGGAATTATTAGTATTTTTGTCAAAACATTACTTAATACATCCTTATTAACATCTAGCACAACAAGTCTAGTCAGTCATACTATGGTCTATTTCTATTCGCTATCCGGCAGCGGCTGCAGGCTCAAGAGGGTTTTTCCAGACATTCCTTGACCCAGCAATGCTTTCCAGCTCTTTCTTGGGAACCACGAGTCGTTCCCAGGCCAGACGAGACAAATAAACCCTCCAGCTTGTTCCTGGTCTAACCAGGGCATCTTACCAGTTGGACGTGCAGGCTGAACCTCTGAGAGGCAACTTCCAGGGCGTCCATTGAAATGCAAAAGAGCAGGGGCTCTATGCCGGATGTCTGAGAGCCTCACCCTATCTCTAAGGCTGAGCCCAGTCACTCTACGAAGGAAGCTAATGTTGGTCGCTTGTATCAGCTTCAATCACATTCATGCAGTTACTACCAATCGCTAAAGACCATAGTGTCAAAATCAATCGAGAGCTTTGTCTTCAAACTCAGCTCCCTCTTAACCCCATCTCACGCTCCATTTTACTCTCACTCATGAACAAGACCCTAAGATACTCAAATTCCCTCACTTGGGGCAGTGACTTGCTCCCAAACCAGAGGGTATTTTTCCTGCAGAGAGCCATGGCCTCAGACCTGAATACGGTCTAGATTCCCTACCACTCGTCAGTCGGCTGCAAACCGCTCCAGTGTGTGCTAAGGGTCACATTGGGAAGGAGCCAACAGAACCACATTATCTCGAAAGAGCAGATTTGCAATTCTGAGGTCCCCAAACTGGACACTCCTCCCCCGGCTGTGCCTTGAAATCCTGTCCATGAAAATCCAAAACAGGATTAGTGACATGGGACAACCTTGGTAGAGGCCACCACGCACTGGAAATGTGATTGACTTTATGCCGAGTATATGGACACAGGTCTCCCTTATTGGTATACAAGGACCGGATGGGTCGTAGCAACAATCCCGGTGCCCAGGATTCATTCATCCACAGGACACCCCCAGGGACACGGTCATAACCTTTCTCCAAGTCCACAAAATGCATATGCCAGGGCGGCCCTGCTGATGCCCCGCCTCTCTGCCTCCGTCTGCTGGCGTGGATCATGGTTGTCTGGGTCGTGGTCCATGCCTACTACTCATTACATGAATAATTTGTGTGATATTCATTGAATGTACTGTAACTCTGTTACGTTGATTCTGGTCACATGACATCTATTGCTTTTGTCCATCCGGGGAGAGGGATCCTCCTCTATTGCTCTCCTGAAGGTTTCTTCCCTTTTTTTTCCCTGTGAAAGGGTTTTCACTTTTTTTTAGGGGAGTTTTTCCTGATCCGATGTGAGGTCCCGGGACAGGGATGTCATATGTGTACAGATTGTAAAGCCCTCAGAGGCACATTTGTTTTTGTGATTTTGGGCTATACAAAATAAACTGAATTGAATTGAATACAGAATTTGTGCCTGCTGGTTTTAGGGTTAGCCCCGAGCTGGAACCAGGAGGTTAGGGTTGACAGCGTCCGGTAGGACAGGGTCCAGTGGCATCAGACTCTCGAGCACAGGTTGTGTCGGTTTGTGCTGGGCCGAAGTTTATGGGGGAGGTTCAGAGTTCAGCTATGGCACGTTCTTGGCCGGTGGTCGACGGGGTCCTGGTCAGAGTCTCCAGTTCCATAGTACCATTGCTGTATAATTTAGCCTGTAGATGAAGTGGTAGTATGTGGCAGCTGGAATCCATTCAAATCGATCCAGAAATGGAATAAGAAGATATGAACAGCCATCCTTAATAAATCAATAAAAGATGAGTATTATAAATTGAGTATGAGAAATGTATAAAGACACTGTGGTGACACATGTCCTAGATGTCAGCTGAAGGCCCAATCTGCTCTGCCCCTATGCCCTGATAACAGCTCTGTTTGGGGTTCTGATCTACTGCTTAGCCTTCTGCGCAAAGTCCATAGTGCAGGTGGAACCCACTGGGGTTTTATTACTTTGACGTCTCACGTACAGAAATGGGAGGCAGTGTCATAAAAACCTGCTATTACCCAATTCCCATGTCCTTTCACTCAGATGGTGCTCCGATAAGTGTTTCCATGTTTTTAGCTGATGTTTTAATTTGTTAATAGATTAACTGACAATAGATAAATAAGTTCAAACCTTTTCATATAACGCACCTGGCCCAATCGGTGTGTAGAGAATGTCTGTTTCAGAAAGTAAAATAAATGACTCAACCACCCTAAACTCTGCTGCTGTGAAGGCCAAAGCGAACGGAAGCTTTCAGTCCAGCAGCATATTAAACACTAATCTAAAGTATGCCTCATGTCTTCATCTTGGGTCATAGTACAAAACGAACGTTACATGTTACGTGATACGTGAATTATCTTTTCTCTGCTGTATCAACATGTTATCACTGTAACCTATGTACATCTACAGCCTGCCACCGAAACTGGATTCCGCTCGCTACAGATCTAGCTGACACCTCGGTGAAAAGAGTCCATCCATCTTTAATGATGGAGTGATGGAGGGACTGAGCCAGAGTCGCCTGGTGGTCTGGCAGGCAGCCTTTCAGTTCATTAGTTTCTGCAGCACATCATCATTGTGTGGCTTCACAATGACGTGGTTACGCTGATGGGACAGAAGGGTGGCCTTCCAGCAGAGCAGCAGCTGAAACATGATACTGACACAGGTGTCCTCTTGGAGGATTTCCCAAACACATAGAATATGATCTTGGTAGCCTTTTCTGTTCAACCGACGAAAGACATTGTTTCTATCAAGGAAAAACCATAGAAAACTAACCTACTTAAGAAAGTTGGGTACAATTATTAAGATACTTAATGTTACAGTGTTCCTACAATTCATCCACATGCTCAACATGGACCAAATGGCTATTTGGCAACATTATGTAAATTATATCTGTCGTCTTTGTCACATTTGAAAAAGCATTTTGTGGGACACCTGAGCAAAAATAATCATTTGAGATGCAAAATGAATTCATGAGATTGAGATTTCAGGTGGCATAGAGTACATATTGTGGCATAAAAGGGGACAGAAAGGATTATGGGTATATGATGTGCTCCAATAGTAGTTTCCATTGTGGCTCCACTTCTGTTCAGCTCTTACTCGTCTCTCAGTATAACTTTTAATTTGTAGCTGTGCTCTTCCATGAGCCAAGTTCACGCATGGAGGTTATTGGCCTTCCATTTGAATCTGTTGCTTTCAATGGTGGAACGTTTATTATGTGTTCACATTAGTATCAAAGTAACAAATTCAAGAACCAACGGCATCACAGCGCTAAATCCAGCTTGTATTGCATTAGTAATAATCAATATGACGTTATATTTCCCCCCTAGACAGATTGAGATTATGTCAAGGTGGAAGAGAGGCTTGTTGTGTTGAGTCTCCATAAAAACTCAAACTGCGCCAATATTGCAACATTTGGGATTATTAGCCAATCAGAGGACCGGTTAAGTGTAATGGTTATTGTGAGGAATAAAACGTGACGTGTCAGCTGTCCTGCGTATTGTGGCGCCGCTTCACTATTTGCTTCTGTATAGAATTTCTGTAAATTATTATTTTTCTGTAAGTCCTTCACTGTGACAGTTTTTTGAACGACCAACAGGGAAACGTGGTAAGAAACCTGAATATCAGATACGAGTGGTGTCACGCTTTTGTGTTTACGAGCTGTGACTATGATTTAGTGTTCCTTCCATGCCATGTGGCCAGAGTGAAGGAATAATAATGAAGTTAGATCTGTACCGGGCTCGTCAGCTGTGACGCTGCTGGTGGTAAGTGTGTCCCTGCTCTGGACAGGCCTCTAATGAGCCAATTACTTGGAATGGCAGGTTAACTCGGGCATGACGAAGGAGGATCAATATGATTATATCATGCAACCTTGTCTGATGCATTTTCTTTTTCTCAGAAAAGATTAATTCATTTTATGGTACTCGCTGTTTATCAGGAGATTATCCTCCTTCGAGCAGAGACCGAGCAGTGGTGTATGGCTTTGTAGGCTCCATACGCTGCATCTGTCTTTGCCGTCCGTGGCTCTGTTCAATGCCACTGTTGTGATCGGCTGCACCAGGTCAGAACTCAGCTGTGAGAAAAATTTAAATCAGAGAGGGAATTATGACAAGTTTTACATCCAAACGCAAGCTCTAAGCAGCTTATAATATATAATTAGAACAACAAATACCACAAAATAATGTTTAATGAAGCAAATATTTCTATTAAAAAATACAAGCATTTTTTTCATAATCCTTTTGAGTTGTGTTTTTATACAGAAATACATGGTATATGAAAATAACCAAGTAAAAAGAAAACATCTAGAATATATTGATGTTTATTTCATTTTCAATTGTCCTCATTTCTGTTAATTCTTCTGGCAAGTGCCTGAAAAAGCTTAATATCAAGAAGACCTGCATTGAACAGACGAGAGGAACCACGGCCTTCCAGGGAAACATAAACAACACAATGTATGGTGCACTGCCTGCTGCCGCTTCCTTCCTGCGCACACGGAAACATGCACACCCGCAGGTCAACAACCCTGAATACCCCCACCCAACATGCATACAGAACACATTCTGAAAGCGTTGCTTCCATAAGAACCCCCACACACACACACACACATTCGCTATGCTGTTGGGTAGATAACAGCTATACAGTAAATGCTGATTGAATGGCTCCTTTCATTGTGTTATCTAACCAAGGACATCTCAAGCTTTTCCACTAGCAGACCCGACAAATGGACATGTAGACACTGTTTCGTACCAAAAACACACACACACGTGTGGGAGGGGAAACCTTTTGTTGGTGTATGTTTAGAACTTGTAGACCTATGTGCAGAGATAATATGTGCTGGTATCTGTAACCTCCTGGTGTAGAATAACCCATGCCTATGAACTATTCATCACTCAGCTTGGGAACCCATAAAGTCCTTTCATGGACCTTGAACCCCACATAGACAACACTGTACTGTATGCTGTTGAGCCAGTGGTACAATCAGCATTCATTGACCCTATCATATCAATGGCTATCAGCTATCTTTAGTGAGGGTTTGCAGCTCTTATTAGATAGGCACGCAGTCAAATCTGTAATATTACATAAGGGAAGGAAATCCATGTCTCTGCTACTTTGTAGGATTTTCCCTCAAACAATGGATTGTTAAAGCTCCATCGGTCGTGTATGATGAAAGATGTGGCCGCCAGCGACAAACCTAAATACTCACAGCTTTTTAGACTTCTTGAGCATATTATTATTATTATTATTTTTTTTTTTTTTACCAATGGTCAATTTCAATTAAACCTACTCAAGGCTGGTCAGATGGCTGAGAGGATGACTTATTTGCTTGACCATGATGTCAGCTAGAAAATGGTTGGGTGGCTTCAGTTTCCAACTCATTCCAGCCACCACTGAACAAACAGCAAGTCATAGCTGCTTGTTTCTTAAAATATGGCTCTCAATATTTTTGTGCAATATTTTTGTGCAACTCATACCGGTGAATTGTAAAAAGCTGTGTTTGTTTCGATATCCACTCCACCCGCCTCCCTCCCTACTCATTGGCTGAGTTAGTGCTGTTAGGTCCCCTCCTCTCTGCCTCCGCAACACATCTCCTTGGGGAGTCACGGTAAAACAATATGGTTCAGCTAACACACACAAACACACTGCAACAATTCCTGTGTACGTGTGTGTAGGCCAGTGATCCACCGCTCGAGAGATTCCACTTGTATTTATTTTTTTGAAGGGAAACAGCTGTTTAATCCTGTGGGCTGTAGGGTTTGACTTCATGACACGTTCCCTCCTTTCGATAGCGTTTGTCAGCTGTGGGGAAAGTGTTATCTGCGACAGGCAATGCGTCACAGAGCACCAAACAGGCCGCGCATCACACACCAAACAGGCCAAGCATCACACACCAAACAGGCCAAGCATCACACTCTTCACTTGGCCTCCTGTCCACACCCTGCAGACACACTCCCAGCCAGCCTGGAATGCCTCATGACTTGTTCAGACTGTTTCCCACCAGTTCCACCCCGCAGGGAGTCTGACGACAGAGTCTGTGCTGTATATTACTGCAAAATAGGAATAATTTAATTAACCTGACTCTTTCAACCCAACCTTTCTGTAATCTAAAGTCAACTCTCTACCAAGAGGCTAAGACCATTTCACTGGCTCCTCTGCGTGTTTAATGAGTTTTACTGGGAAAAATAGACTTCTCTCACAGTTTAGGTCTTAATGCTCAATTAAATTTCTTGATAAGGGATTTCTTTGTGATTTAATTAATACTTAATATTCATGCTTCAGCCAACTCCAACTGAACACACTGTATTGTTGATGAATGAGCCTCTGAATGCCTCTGGTTTTACTTGAATAGTGCTCTAATAAAGCAGAAATTACATTATATAGCTGTATATTGTCAGCAATAATTTTCTATTGACTAATTTCTCTAGAGATGTGGCTAAAGATGTCACGGGAAACAATATTATCATGATAGTAATTCAACAAAATACTACAATTAAGCCCTGTTCACTCTGGACTAGTATTACTCTTGTAACTTGTCATAATTGCTGAAGTTGCCTGTCTTCATCTTAATCCCGTGCAAATTTGCAACTTCCGTAATTTGTCCATCGCAAGTGACCTCCCTTATTTTGCCCAACACCGGGACATTGGGGTATTGAGTCGGTCCTCAGCCCAGTTTAAATAACTAAAGACCTGCCATATTGAAGAATGGAAACCAATTAAACGTGACAAATGACAACCTGTAACCATGAGAATGTATATAGTCCAAATGTTGCCAGTAAATAATGGCACACAGGTTCATATTTTTCCCCACTGACTCTATGAGATCATGATCACCAGCATTGAGAGGGCTCTAACAGACTGACTGCATTCATACATTCACACACAACCCCATAGTGAAACCGTTTTTTGTCTTTGGCTAGACATGTCAAGTGACATTATTTATGGTGGAAAACATGTCTTGAATCGGAGAGATATTAAAATGAGTGACTATTTGTAAGACTAGTGGAGCTGGCCATGGCGTTCCGATGGAGCTGTCTAATAAGCCGGCGGGGATAGCCATGGTGGTTTAGCCTGAGCAGATGCATTGTAGATGCTGTGTGAAGCCGGGTGAAGCAGCCAAGTATATGTGCCTTTGTTAGACTGTGTTCAGAACTCTGTGTAGCCTGGACAAATATTAAGACAATTGATGAAATAGGAAAACGCACAGTTTGACCGTGGTTCTTGATCTCTGCTGGAGAGGAGATTAGAGCTGCATTCATATGACCAGAGTTGGACTTCACTAATTACGTTCCAATCTGCAGTGGGGGAAGTGGATAATGGCGGTCCTATGTTTCGACTGGTATATAGAGCAGGGCAGTATCGTATATAAAGCACCGCAAGGCTGAGGTTAAGATTTAGCAGTGCCCGAAGTAGGGCTGGCCAGTATGGCTAAAAAATCATATCACGTATTTTGTAAGATTCTGCCGGTTTCACGGTATATTATGCTATTTCTTTCTTCGAGTAAACACATTCATTCATTGACGCTGTAACAATTCACACTTAAACTTACTTTAAGGGGAAATGCACAACGCTAAATTAAAAGGAAATGGGCAGATCTGTTGTTAATAATAGCATTAAATCACTGCCACCGGTGTCTGTAACACCTTTAACAAGACCTACGAAAGGCTAAAGAAGAACAAAAAAGGTCACAAAGCCAAACAGTCAGTTGCAAGTATCAGAGTATATTAATAACTTAAATTCAATGACACAAAACGAAACATGCAGTACAAACAATTCAGCACGATTCAAACCCCAACAATCCCGAAGTTCCAGAATAAAGTTCATTGACCATATAAATCCCCCCCAAACTCGGCAAGCAAAGCTCCGCGACGGGCGGAAACGTGACGAGTCGCCGCGTTCCCCTGCCCTGCGCTACGTCACCGCAGTCTCCTCAGCAGCTGGCCCAGTGAGCCGGCTCCAGCGCAGTCTCTCGTTTGTAATCCAATTAATCCAATTCGGTTAGCAGATCCCATACGGAGCAATCGGCGGGTCACGCCGTCCTGAGGCCTCTAATTGAGCTGACTGCTACGCCCGTCCGTGCTCTCCTCCGGACGTCGGAATCCCAACAAACAAAAAACCCTCGCGTCACTTCCCCCCCAGTCACATTTTATACCCAAACGGCAATAATAATAACATAAATAATAATAACAATAACAGACGATCCGATTTAAACCGGTGTTCCCTAAGGCCGCCGATAATACCAACAGTACGGCACTTAAAGAGTAAAGGAAAATAAACAGACATGTTTTTACTTTCACCTGTGCCGTAAACAGAGGCAGACATATGCGATCATTACAACGCCGAAAAGGACCGGCAGCCACCTGAACAGCTGTTCACCGCTCGTTGTTCACCGCTTGCACCTGGCCACGACCGGTGAACAGCTGTTTGTGTGGCGTGACTTACGTTTTTTTCACCTACATTCCCCTGGGTCCTAAGTCCCTCCCAGTTCAGCTTCTTATCACCCTCTATGTACAATGTACATTTATAACAATACCACACAATAATCAGCGTTGCATATGTGTCCAGTGCTTTGGCCTTTGCTTTAAACCCATCTTATCAACTGTCTGCAGCGGGGCCGTGTCCTTGCAGAGGTGGGTCATTTTTGCGTCTGTAATGTCGCTCCACCGCTTGATTTATTGTCATAAGCAGTGCCTCGAGCAAATGCCTCTTGAAGCGATGTCTGACCCTTTGGCTTCACTGATTCACTCGTACCGCCGTGACTGGTTGACAGTCTCGAATCCGAGGAGCGTGATCACATGCACTCTTCGTATTCCAACACGTGCTTTCTGCTGAGGCGATGGAGCAAATCGCTAGCGTTTCGACCAGAGGCAATGACAGGGGCTCGACAAACTCTGCAATAAATCGTTTTCTGATCTACATTGGATTTTTCAAAACCGAAAAACCTCCAAACAGCATTAATTGTTGTTATAAAGTTATAACCATGACTCCATCTCAATACACGTAAGACAACTAGCCCCGACCGCTGCGCCCTCACCTGTGAGTGGTGAACAATATAGTTTGCTGCCTGCTGAAGAGCGCCAACAGTTATGGCTATATGAAAAATTTATATTTTATGGAAATTTTAAACCAACAAATACAGGTTGAACCACTCAGCCCTACTCTGAATAGGAGATCAGCTCTGTGCTCTGAGACATGAATGGATCTCACCACATCGCTGTGAAATTGGCCTCTTTTTCTATACACAGGCTTGCAAAAGGCGGTTTTAAATTTGGACGTTGTTACTGTCAGTTATGCATGATATCGTATCAAAAGACTGAGGCTGGATCTTCATGTCCCAGGTCAAAGTCAGCATCCATGCGGAAGATATTCTTCTTTACCTTTAGGACAATCAGATGGCCTTACAATTGCACAGTATAACAAGGACAATGTAATATCAGAGATTTATAACATGTTAATATAATTATGTTTGGATGGTTGCTTTAGAAAAACAAACGTATACACAAAACACAAAAGTTAGATTTAAACATCTACTTTTTTTCTTTAATAGAATAGTTTGCTTTAATGTTACAATAGAAAATGTAAGCTGCTGTTCACTCAGATGGTACTCAGAAGTAAATGTGAGCACAGATTCTGACCGATTCTTTGGACCCGTAGTCACCGAATTAAATATCGGAGCCGGTTCTTCACAAGCCACATATTTTCCTAACATTGAGACACACCAGTGGCATTTTTATAGACGAACAAATCGGGAGAAAATGAAGCACTGTCGGCATTACTAGTCTAGCATTGACTTCCTAGCTCTAAGCTTTTTTTTACAATCCAATCCAAACTATGTATGCCAAGAATTTTTATTTTTATTAAAGCAAGTATTTCAATAGCAGTACAATCATGTATGTCCTTATCATTTGAAGTGTGTGTGTGTGTGTGTGTGTGTGTGTGTGTGTGTGTGTGTGTGTGTGTGTGTGTGTGTACGCGCGGTCTACAAAGGAAGGAACAAGTGTGCCCAACCCCCCATGGCCCATCTGTAAAGACCTGTGTTCAGAGTGCAGGAAGAAGGAACACACAGACCCAACAACACAGTCACACAATCAAAGAAATGACTACAAACAAAACATGCAATGCTGATGCCTTCTCTGATGTGTGATGTAAAAACATAACATTCACATCCTGACGGGGACAATCGTGGTCAGTTCCCGCTCGTTACAAAAAGCGGCAATCAATGGGAACACTTTTACTCTGAGTGGCTGTTGAGCCGTGTGTTCCCTCTCAGCTCACTGCCCATTAGTGTGTAGCTCCGATGCTGTCAGCGTGGATTAAAAGCTGCAACAGCACCAGTCATTTGTTGCCCCAGCTGTCACCTGCTGCTGCAGCTTGTACTAATGTAGCACTATAGTAGCACTGAAATGGCTCTTACTGATAGCACTTTGTAGTCGAACCTTTGACGAAATTGTACCTTCTTGATTCTTGTTGTTCTGATTCTTGTTTGTAACCGTAGAATGCACTTATTGTAAGTCGCTTTGGATAAAAGCGTCAGCTAAATGACATGTAATGTAATGTAATGCATCTGACCCTGGAGCCCTGTCCAGCGAGCACTGCAAATCTACTTCTTTTTAAAGGTAACATGCTCAGGTTCATTATTGTAACATGTTTACATTGTTAATTACTGTGATAGTCTACAGTACATTGTTGTTTACTGGGATCTTCTACAGTACATTGTTGTTTACTGGGATCTTCTACAGTACATTGTTTACTGGGATCTTCTACAGTACATTGTTGGTTACTGGGATAGTCTACAGTACCTTTTTATTTTTTGATTTAATACACAGTATTTATGGGTACTTTACTGTTTGCAAGTACTGTTTGTTTTTTACAATTTGTAATATATGTTAAGTTACTTAAAGGGTAACTCTGGTATGTTGTTTTCTTTCCACTGACAGGCTAATATTCATATTGGTGTCTAACAAAATGATGGAAAGGACCTTACAGTTAAATACAACTTTTCCTTAACCTTTCACCTGATACGGTCTGTTAGAATGTCTCCCTGCTAAACGCCTTAATCTGAAATCTTGCATCGCATCCACATTTTCGAAACCAGCTAAATATTCAGCCGTGAGATTGAAAGTCTTTTAAAAACACAAAAGCAACACTTTCTGTACTCCAACAAAACAACACCGCCACTCTTCTCTCCAACAGACCGGAACAAGCAAAACGTGAGGAAAAGCGTTTTAATCCTCCCTAAACGCTTTGAGTGAGTGTCCTGAATAACAAGAGATTGATATCATTCTTTTCCCCGCTTGGCACTCAGAGAGAGAGAGTGTTTTACCCAAACGTTCAAGTATTTGGTTCAGTGAAAAAACATGATCATAAGTTATGATTCGATGGATCACACTGTAAGGATGTACAGTGGGAACTTCCTGTTCATTTCTCTCAGCACGCTGCCCCTCCACTGTGCTAGAAAGACTCTGGCAGCCACACTCGGCTCATTTCTCCACTCTCTCTGTCTGCTAATTTTATCCGGACTCTGACCCACTTGGTCCCTACAACTCTCCCACTGCTGGCAGCATGGACATAGACACACACTGAACACCTGTACAAGTGTGGCTCTCTGTTGGCTAAACCACCTGTACTTGTATTTATAAAACTACTGAATGGTGAGGGTTCATATTGCCCTGTATTTTGGTGTAGTATCACTAGCAATAGGGGAATAATCAAAGTGGACAGTTTATTTTGAATCTCAGTGTTTGTCACTGTAGTCAAACTGCAGGTCTCTTAGTACTGGATCACTGGACAACTAAAACCATCAGTATTTAATGTGTGGCACTGACCTCAGTTCTGATGCTGGATAATTGCATTGTGGATTTAATTGAACTCAGTGAGTCAATTGATTTAATGAATTTCTCCAATGCTCCTGGCCTCATTTACCGACATGGCTGCAACTTCCTACCCTGCTTCTGTCCCGCTCACACATCAGGCTCAGCATCTTTATTGAACACACATCGGGTTGTAACTAGGAGCGTTGTGTAGCTGTGTTTCTATCACCCTGAGTCTGAATCACATGATGTGAGATGTTCTGAAGTGTCAGCTCCACAGCTGTTGACAAATAAGTCAAATGACATAAAGTAGGTCAAATAGAGCAGACAATAGGGCTGCCAGGTTGGCATTGGCAACCACTTCCTAACATATAAAACAAACAGCAAAATACAGTATACACCCCAGTCTCCTCAGCTATATGTGAGAGAGGAGTCAGCTGATTGGAGGTCATCTCTGAAAGTTGAGGTGGTGGACAGGCTGATGACGGTGTAACTTGAGGGACAGACAAGGACTCCAGTATGGGGTCAGATCGGTCTCATAATTCACAAATGCACACAGAACAATCCACAAATGCACACAGAACAATTTACAAATATATTTGATTTACAAATGCACACAGAAGGATTTACAAATACATTTGACAAATACATTTGACTCACAAATGCACAAAGAATGAATTACAAATACATTCCAATGCACAAATGTGGATTTGTATGTATTTATTTGTGGATCGCTCTGCATTCGTGTGTGAATCGCTACACATTTGTGTGTGGGTTTTTTGAGACTCCCCTGACGTCGCCTGATCCACAAATGCGTTTTTTCAACATATAGTTTAAATATATATTGAACTAACCACTAGTTTTGCTTTATACTTGTTGTGGAAGTCCTTCAAACGTCGGACCATCAAACTCCCCCGTGTTTGGGTTCATAATATTATCCGTAGTCGCACAACTACTTCTGAATGACGGCTGCTTCCAGCATTTGTGGATCTGGCGACGTCAGGGGAGTCTCAAAAAACCCACACACGAATGCAGTGCGATCCACAAATAAATACATACAAATCCACATTTGTGCATTGGAATGTATTTGTAATTCGATCTGTGTGCATTTGTGAGTCACATTTATTTGTCAAATGTATTTGTAAATCCTTCTGTGTGCATTTGTAAATCAAATATATTTGTAAATTGTTCTGTGTGCATTTGTGGATTGTTCTGTGTGCATTTGTGAATTATGAGACCGATCTGACCCCATACTCCAGTGCTGAAGGGTCAATGGATCTGTAGAGGGAATCGCCACAAAGGTCCAGGATACCGACATTTAACAAGCAAGAGAACGGATAAACACTGCTAGACGACTGCTATTTTTAATACCAGGAATTGAGGTTGCACACGTTAACTGATAACACTTCAATATTTTCAAATATTTAAAGGATAGTTGTGATCACAAGCCAGCTGACACTCCACCACTGAGGCTGGACCGCAGAGCATTTGTGTCGTTTACACCGCAGCAGCGACGGTGTCATTTTGAATTGATGACGAATTGGGTTTGTCAATCTTGTTGCCAGTTTCCATGTCTAGCTGTTTGATCATAGCTTGAGCATTCTCGTAGCCATGAGGCAGGTCATTGGGTAAACTGAATGTCCCGGGTCAGACCTCATGGACAACCATTGGTATGTCAACAAGTCTGCATGTTATATCGCTCTGATTCCAGCATACAGTGTTGTCTACAGTATGATGTCTGCGTTATTGGATCTGACTGACGTACGACCCTGAGAAGAAGGGGCATGTGTTGTGACGCAAACTGCATCCATCATGTTCATAGCTGCGGGGGGCTTAGCTTCCCTATGAATCTTGAATCTCAGTTATTATGCTGTCTTTACTTAGTCCCGTTAATCCTAATGGTGTCCCTGTTGGAGAGGATCGTGATGACGCAAGTCTCCTTTCTATTTTTGCTCGATCTCCAGGTTCTCCCACTTATGTTAAATGTTGTGCTGTTAGCAGAGCTGCTAATTGAGATACTTTCAGCTGGGCGGCGTCTGTGCAGCAGCATGCATCATCAGCGTCTGCCCTATAACCTGCTGCTTTACTTTCTTGTGTGTGAGTGAGTTGGACTGCCCCCTCGAGAGGCCTGCCAAACACAACTGTCATTTGAAAGCTTTCAAATCCTCTGGTTTTGGGTATTTCTTTCCATTTTCCATTTATGATTGAAACATTTTCAATAAAATACTGCTTGTTTTGTCGTTGCTCATTGAGTCGTAGTCGTAGTTTTAAGTCAAGCATGTAGAGTTTGCTAACGTCTCCATGAAATCTGAGTTATCTTTGTAACACATGTATTGCGCTGGTCGTCATTGTTGGGCCAGATAAAATACCTTGTGTACTTATTTTGCGTCCAAGTAAAGCCTTTTTTAATACAGACACAAGCTCAGCATCGGGATTCATCGGCTCCATCAGGGATGAGCCTGTTTCTCTTCGTTAGCAGCATCACTGCCGGCTTCAGATCCCGACACGTACAGGAATCCAAAACGACTTCTTCTCCCATCGCCACATCCGTTGGCATGGGTGGTGGTCTTCGGCAACAGGTCGAGCTGGTGGCTACAGTCAATGTGAAATTCGTCCGTAGTCCATCCCTAGCTTACAGATTTGATAGGATACTCGTTAATATACAGAATCAAATCGCGGTCTGCTAACCATGAGGCTACTAGGCAAGTGTAGAGTTGATTAGTGGAAGACCGAAAAATAATTGGACAAAAGTAGAAGGTTGCTCCAATTTGGGTAGTCTTCATAATGCAAAAAATATTTTCAATAACTACTGAACTTGGGTCAGGGATCAGTTTTCGAACATGAACTGACTGCATTCAGAGGCTTCTTCCTAAACAACTGCCCTAAATCTTTCAGAATTAGTCCACTATTAGTACTCCACTAATCCTCTTTAAATCTACCAGAGGAATGGTGTCAAAGTTCCATTCCTCTGTTTGACAACCGTACAGGGACAACAGTATTGTTGCTGTAAGTGTTGTTGGTGGATGTGCTCATATCATATAATACCAGTTATTAACCTTAAGCAATCCTTTATCAAAAGCACTAAACTCACTCGCACTACTAAAGCATGAACTTTTGCATGAACGTCCTCTTCTCTTTCAAATAGTGCATTGCTTATGAAAGGTTGGATAAGGTCAAACGCACTTAGATTATTAAATCATTTCCATGCCCATCATTCACTGTGTAGTCAAGGGTGGATTTATTTCGTATATTGACACTTTTGTAGTTGTTCTTGAAAATCAGTCAATTACATTTTACTGAATAATTATTATCTCAGGTATTGTTCTTCTGTTTACGGTCACATGAAAAGTTCTGATAAACTGTGTTACGACTGGAGAACCACAGGGAAGAAAAGGACTCGTTTTTTTCCACCGTCTCCATCTTGGATTACAGCCATGGTTGTTGTGGTTTTTTGCAACCAGTGAACACAAGTTATCAGCTCCAGCAATAGAAGTGACCATATTTGGAATGTGGAGGAGTGACGTAGAGACGATGTATACGTCTCTGGTAGTGGCAGCGACCTGTCAATCCCAAGGTAGCCCCGCCCTAAAGCGTCCCCTGCTTTATGGTCTGTTTGACTCTAAATGACTATAATTTACTAAATGAACATCATGCTGTATTGAAGAAGACTTGAAACTAGAGATTGAGACATAAACTCATGTTTACAATGGCGATTAGACTCAGGTTGATCCACACAAGGGTAGGGCAGACAATGTGTGCATTGTGGGTGTGGATCACACCCACAATGCATGCTGGGTCTCACGGTAGATCCTCCTGCAGCGACTTCACCGTGGAACTTCCACCCTCCTCCTGTCCCTTTGTAGTCATCACTGCTCTCTTTGTGCAGCTACTCAGTGAGAAGATCAGCGGGGCAGAGGGGACCAAGCTGGATGAAGACTTCATGGAGATGGAGAGGGTGAGTCCAGTACAGGTGTACTGATCGAAATAAACCTTTACAAAGCATCTGCAAGCAAGCACCCCAAGCAGGGAAGGGAAAAGTGCAGCGAATCTGTAAATAGCAAAGCTGTTCATGTAAGAAAGATCCAAGTGTCAATGACATGGTTATTAAGGAAAACAAAAATAGTTGGATATGCTAATCATCTGCTTATAGTTATCAATTTGACCTGGACAGATGTGATGACTATAAGCTGTGTACACATAATAAAACATTATTTAATAACTAATAATGGCTTATTCTTTAATATGTATTGATCTTCATTGAGCATTTTCAAATGTTATTAGTCACTTAAAGATGACTATATCTAAATGTCTAAATTAACTCAACAACTGAAACACTGTAGAATTACTCTGATGACACACACAAGTTGGTTTGAACTGGCATTGAAGGGGTTAAAGAGTTTAGTGACACATTGGATCATCATTCACATTAAGTTACAAATATTGTAACCATAAGCCCAGTCTGGGTTTGAATCACGAACTGACTGTAATGTTTCAAACACCCTGTAGAACCAGAACATGCGTAAATTAATAAAAATGTTTTTTTAACGTTCTTGTCCTGCTCCTTTTAGAAAATTGAGGTGACCAACAAGTCAGTGTTTGATCTCTTATCCAAAACAACAGAATACCTCCAGCCTAACCCAGGTAAACAAAAACCAAAAAGCTGGAACATATTATATTTTGGTAAAGAATGTACAGTTACTGTATCTGCCACTAGAACACCGTCTTGCTCAATGAATCCTGTGTGTGGTATATTTGTTGTTTCCACAGCCTCTCGAGCCAAGCTGAACATGCTGAACACTGTGTCTAAGATCCGAGGGCAGGTGAAGACCACTGGCTACCCTCAGACTGAAGGCCTGCTGGGAGACTGCATGCTGCGCTACGGCCATGAACTGGGAGAGGACTCTGTGTTTGGTAACAATTCTCATATTCCAGAAGCTCTTAGATAGTGGACAGGGCTGCAGAGAGGGGAAAGGGTTTCTCGTCCAGCACTAGCATAGAGTAAATTCCTGCTGTTTGACGGCCGCACAGCTGAGGAGCGATGACAACTCGGATGTATGCAGCCAAAGCCTCACGCAAAACAAACTGTCAATACAAGATTCAAAGGTGCCGAATTGGAAATGCACCCCAATTTTTAATGACATTTTATTTGTACAACCCAATATAACAATTCACATTCACAATTTGCCTCAGAAGGTTTTACGATCTGTACGACATACTCTGTCCCAGGACCGTAGCACTGGATAAGGAAAGTGATGGTGAGGAAGAGGAGGAGAAAGGAGCGTAGTGGATCCTAGGACGTCCTCCAGCAGTCTAGGCCTAAAGCAGCATAACTAAGCCTAACCCTGAGCTAGCCCTAACTATAAGTGTAATACCAAATGTGACTGAAAGTGGAAGCTGGTTTCAAGCTTGATAGCTGAAGGCTCTGCACCCCCCACCCCCACCCCCGCCCGGTGGCATATATACTCTATTTGCCCCGTTCCTTGTCTTTCCTCCCTCCTCATGTGTACATTTCATCACATTTTAGTGTGAAGCCTCATTGTTTTCTGGTCTGCCTTCTGTTTTCCTTTGAACACAGACTTGTGTCTTCAAAGGAGTTCTGTGTTTTCGCGCCCCGTTGAAAAGACCACAGGTTAACTGAGAAGATGTGCTCTGTCTCTCTGTCCTCTAGGCTGTGCTCTGGTGGATATGGGCGAGGCTATGAGGCAGATGGCAGATGTGAAGGACTCCCTGGATATAGGTGTGAAACAAAACTTCATTGACCCCCTGCAGAATCTACAGGACAAGGACCTGAAAGAGATCACGGTACAACTTGTTGTGTTACCACAGACAGGGAGAGAGCTGTCGCTGTGTCCTTGATTTGTCTTCACACTATTTGGTGAAACCTTTGAGACCTTTTTACCATCTGATATATCCAGTAAAATTCCTGCACTCCCATACATGTTAACATGGTTACAAGGGGTGTAACAGTTCTGAAACTGAGACTGAAATGGTGACTAAAACTAAGGTTAGTTTGAACAGCACCAAACAGGTTAGTTGTGAAAGAACAAGAACAAATTGAATTGTGCTCTGTTTAAAAAATAACTTCCAACTAACTTTTCCCCTTTTACGATGCATTGTGTTCCTCTTTGTGCTTGCAGCACCACCTGAAGAAGCTGGAGGGCCGCCGCTTGGACTTTGACTACAAGAAGAAGCGTCAGGGGAAAATCCCAGATGAGGAGATCCAGCAGGCTGTGGAGAAGTTTGACGAGAGCAAAGAGCTGGCGGAGAGGAGCATGTTCAACTTCCTGGAGAATGATGTGAGAGACAGGCTATAACTTCTCAATGAAGAACAGACCAATAGGCAGTTGGCCATTTGTTCATTTATAATTTCAATTAAATTCAGTTTATTTTGTATAGCCCAGAATCACAAATTACAAATTTTGCCTTGGAGGGCTTTACAATCTGTACACATATGACATTCCTGTCCCGGGACCTCACATTGGATCAGGAAAAACTCCCCTAAATAACTGAAAAAAAACTTTCACAGGGGGAAAAGGGAAGAAATATATATATATATATTATACGAGTTTGCTCGTTTTGGGACTTTGGCGTGACTCAGACAAAAGGTCTGCATGTTTCTTCAGCACCACGGACAGCAACACGGATTCATCAATACACAGGAATCACAAGCGTTGTTCAACTAAACATGTTCAACAACCCCTCCGCCGTGTGTGTGTGTGTGTGTGTGTGTGTGTGTGTGTGTGTGTGTGTGTGTGTGTGTGTGTGTGTGTGTGTGTGTGTGTGTGTGTGTGTGTGTGTGTGTGTGTGTGTGTGTGTGTGTGTGTGTGTGTGTGTGTGTGTGTGTGTGTGTGTGTGTGTGTGTGTGTGTGTGTGTGTGTGTGTGTGTGTGTGTGTGTGTGTGTGTGTGTGTGTGTGTGTGTGTGTGTGTGTTCTTGTGGCCAATAGGTGGAGCAGGCAAGCCAGCTACTGGCGCTGATTGAGGCGGCCGCAGAGTACCACCGGCAGTCGTGTGAAATCCTGCAGGAGCTCAGTGGAAAGCTGCAGGAGAGGTGAGGAAAAGCTCTTCACTTTGCCTTCATTACTTTGCAGCCTTCATCCCCTGGGTTCATCCCCTGGGTTCATCCCCTGGGTTCATCCCCTGGGTTCATCCCCTGGGTTCATCCCCTGGGTTCATCCCCTGGGTTCATCCCCTGGGTTCATCCCCTGGGTTCATCCCCTGGGTTCATCCCCTGGGTTCATCCCCTGGGTTCATCCCCTGGGTTCATCCCCTGGGTACTCTGGTTCTGCTGGTCAAAAAAGTAATTTCACTCAGAGTGGTTGTGACAGTGAAAGCATGTATGCCAGCGATGAGTGCTGCCCAAAGTGGTGACAGCAGGACTGTGAGTACAAATGTGATTTATTTTCCAATTTACTTTTTAGATACATTAATGTATCTGTATTGAGTTCACACACACAATCAAACTCAGCCACCACCAAACTGCTGTGTATTAACAATCCATTTTACTACATCCGATCAAAAATACAAAAAGAAAAAGTAACAATCAAAGCGACTTCAAATACAACAGTGATGTTTTGTGTGAAAACAGGTGAAAGATAATATAAAATGAAAAGAAAAAAGTTTTGGCCAGTGATTTTAATTTTGTTGTGGTCAGGATCATAAAAATAAATAGAAAAGTGTTTGTTGTTGTAATACCAATGTTGGCCTC
This sequence comes from Cottus gobio, assembly GCA_023566465.1. Lineage (NCBI taxonomy): Eukaryota > Metazoa > Chordata > Actinopteri > Perciformes > Cottidae > Cottus > Cottus gobio. Next base: position 24,665,944 of record CM042228.1, on the reverse strand, counting down.
AAGAGGCTGAAGTGCACCACTACCCCATGCAGGTGCAAAAGCATTCCTTTTCCAGCATGGACTCTAAACACAACTTATATCAACACAACATTTTTATATATATATATATATAGATGCAGGAAAAACTGCATCAATAAAATGTGTTTCTGATTAAGCAAAGCTGCATAAAACCTGCTTTCATTCAAGTGCTGTGTTAAAATATTTATATATATATATATATATATATATATATATATATATATATATATATATATATATATATATATATATATATATAGAATTAGTATTATTACGACATAGAAAAGGGATCCCCATGCCCTGATAACTGCTGCTCTGCTACCTTATCACCCCAGGATATCCACAGCCAGCAGCCGGCCCAAGAGAGAGTTCAAACCAAAGTCCATCAGGAGCAGCTTTGAGACCCTGGACAACAGTCAGCACAACAGCCTGTCCTACAGCTCCTCACTCAAATCCACCGGTACAGCCGCCGCATTCCTTTTTCTTGAATCTTCTTTACATTATGTAACTTCCTCTGTCAGCCCATCTTCATGGCTTGCTTTGCCTTCAAGTGTATACATTTATTTCTATTATCCCTTCCAGATATCCAGATCAACCCAACAGTCAATGGTAAAAGTAGGTATTCCTTTATACCGCATTGAGGTGATGGTCTGTAAATGCACAATGTATATTTATCCTCCCTCACCAAATGCAGATCGCTGTCTATACTATTTTAGAATACTTCCATCTTTTGAAACTGACAGTAAACATCCCACTTATTCCCCATCCACCATGATCCTTCAGACAAACCCTTTAGTTTGTTTGTTGCTGTGACAGCTCATTCATGTTGTTGGCCCTCCCGATTGAACAGTCAATTCCTAGAACAGAGCACAATGTAGGCTTATTTGTGTGTACAGGGTTCAATCTATTGTAGCTGTGCACTTGTGTGTACGTTAGGTTCATGCCAACCGCATGTTTGACCACCTTTTAAAGTGGAGTGGATGTAGTTACAGACCCACTGGCACACATGTTGAAAATAAGTGAAAAAGGAGATTTCTGTAAACATGTCCGGTGTCTGAAAAAAAACGCTACTGCCCTCTACTGGTAGAAGTCAGACACAAGAAGTGCTCACATAGTATGATGTGGACCACTGTAGATTAAATTAAATTAAATTAAATTAAATTCATTCAATTAAAGGGATGATTGCTTCTTCATAAACTGAGTGTGTGCATTGTTTTGTGTTGTCTGGTGCTCAACACATCTACATGTGTCTTTACATCTCACCCAGCTGATCATATAACCTCCGTTCCACTGTCATGGCCTGAGAGCCCCACCATCAATGGCAATATTCACCGTGAGTAACGCACACCGACTCCACAGTCGCGCGTTCATGACGACACACCAGCAACTCTTTAGATGATGAATGAAGTTTATGCATGATCTGGGAGATATGAAGCTTCCTCAGTTGTTATGGAGATCTCTCCGTATTAGTACTAAGTGCAGACAAATGAGCAAAACCCCATCCACTCAAGTTCTATTTTGCATCTTATGGTCTTCATCAGCAGCTGGGGTTTGCTCAGTTGTCATGGAAATGGCCAAACCAATCTTAGAAAGATTTTTGATGAAATAGTAACTCAACTTTACTCATTCATTAGCTTTAGTTTGTGTTTTTAACAATATTTCACGATCTTCAGCAGCAGATGAAGGTCACTTGGGTTGTAATGAAGGTGGCTCAGTATGAGCCCTCAGCATTGTCAACTGAGTAAACGCATCCACTCAAGGTCCTCTTACTAGCAACTCTGGGCTTTCAGCCAAGTCATCAACGGGTGGAAGCAATTAAAAGACATCTTATTAGTCTCCTTTCAGACATTTTACCAATGACCAATTGGAAAGAAAAATCTAATTAAAAAAGAAGGAATTACTTGATAATGAAATAAATCATTAGTTGGTAGGAAAGAAGGCAATTCTCATCCTAAATGTGGAGGAGTGAAATCATATTGCTCTTCCTGTGCGCAGAGACCGAGGTGTTGGATCAGCCGTGCTGCCGCTGCCTCTATGACTTCGAGCCAGAGAACGAGGGCGAGCTGGGCTTCAAGGAGGGGGACATCATCATCCTCACCAACCAGATAGATGAGAACTGGTACGAGGGCATGATCAGCGGCGAGTCCGGCTTTTTCCCCATCAACTACGTGGACGTCATCGTCCCCCTGCCTCAGTGAAGTCAGGCACCTTGAGTCCTCTAAAGACTCCCCTTCCTCAGCCTCTGCACCCACTTGGTCCTGAATATTCATGAGGCCAGCTCAGCCCGAAGCTGGGAAAGAAGTTTTGTCTACTGATTTTCCAAACGGAGCCAGAGAGGTAGTAGCTCTGTCCCAACCTGACATTAGATAAAACATGTTGCTGATTTAATTGTTTTCTCTGGTGTTTATGAAGTCAACTGAAAACCAAGCCATTAGTGGGACCCTGTGCCTGGTCAGACCCTTCATGTTCTGTCAGCCCCTCAGATGCTCTCCCCTTGAGCTGTCTGCTTGTTTTTCTCCACGAAGATCATGACAAAATCTACAAACAAATTATACAATTTCCCTTCAGGAACATTGTATTCATTTAATTTCAGGATAATTCACCACACTCTCACATAGTTTCTCCCCCCCCCCCCCCCCCCCCCCCCAGCCATTGAACAAAGACAATTAAAGCTTGGGTAAGTAATGTATTTTAGAAATATTTTTTGTTATATTTGTTGAAATTCTCTTTACAACCCGACATGGCGACCTTCTCGCTAGATTTAGCGACTTTTGGAGCGTGTGCTGCTTGCTACTTTTACTGGAAAAGAGTTGGAAACAGCAGGTTTTTTATTTGGATCCTTTTGAAGATCTATCGTACTCTTGCTGTTTTATCCAATGTGACCTACCCAAGCTTGAAAAGAAATTTTCAAAATTCAAGAGATGGCTTAGAAAATAGGATTTGTGGGAACTGACCCTTTTTATAAAGAAATGCTGAGTCGATGGGCTGTCTGTATGTTTTGGATGTCATTCAACATTTTCTCCCTCCCTAGAAGACCTCCAATATGGACGCCACACTGCTGTATTCCACAGATTATTTTGATTGTTGAAAATATCATTTCATGTTCTGTGTTATTGTCCAAACACAAGCCAAATTGTTAACACTTCCCTGTGAAGTGTTAGCACTTAAGTGATGTCTTACCAAAGTTCAAGGATCATTTCAACTAATTAGAGCTCCGTTCATGTCGTAGTCTTGGCCATCATTTCTATCAGCACAATAACATTGTGCTCTGTAACATGGTTGCATTGCTTTACATGGGTCAGGAAACACCTGCAGTCCGACAAGTAGACAGGTTAAAGCTGCACCAACCAATATGGCTCATTCAACAACGATCCCCTCAGCTCGATAGATTGTTCTATAGAGCTGCCTGTACATTTACAGTTCTGGTTCAGTCTCACCACTCTCATTCATTTGTTTCCAGCAGCAGTAGGTAGCTACTTTCAGTTTATATAAACCCACAGTACACTACTGCCTCAGCATCAAGCAGACAGACACAGCTAGAGACTAGCTGGTGAACGTAGTGAAGCATTTAGCAGCTAAAGATAAAGATATATTTTCCACAGGAGTTGGTGGAGAGCAAAATGTAATGCTAAAAATGTTAAAAGTAGTGATGATGAAAGCAGAAGCAGACTCCAAATGAAGGCTAGTACATTACTTAGTTTCTTCCGGATGTGTAAATACTGTTTTTTAGGACATATGTTGAACTATGTGTGATTTTCAGCTTGTTGTGGAGTTCTGCCCCCAAGTGGCCAAATAATAACTGATTTTAATGCTGCTTTAAATAAGCCCAGTGAGCCAAATGAATTATTACCCAAACTATCTGTTCCAAACAATCCATCTGTTATGATCAGTAGAGAAGGACCCACATGCATGACACTGAGAAGAAGTAGGTGAAGTGATTAGATGGTGTATTTATGGAACCATGGGGGAAGGTGGTGGACTATCAGCACTGTTTTAGGCTCCCGTTCAGTTCTACTGTCAAAAAGAAAGTTTAGATAATCTGGATGACCCGTTGGCTTTAAGGACCGGCCTGCTCTTCCCTGTTGGAAATCTGGTAGAAACGATGGCCAAAGTTACAAAAAATAACACCAAGTTGTTATAAACCATGTAGTTATCTTAAAAAAAAATGTGGACTAAAACATTTGCTTAGTGGAGGCTTTAGCTGCAAGACACTGTTCTTTTCTACAAAAACACTCCTATTTATTTGAAGACGTGCTTTTATGAATGTGTGAACCGCCTAAGCCACAGCTCTTGGACAGTGATCCCTTCCAGTCACCGGTGCTGGAAGGCCTCAGTGGTGTGTGAATGACGCCCCTGTGAGACTCTACCTGTGTGTTGTAACTCTACATCCCCACAACTGACTTTGCCTGTGTTGCCTGCTGTGCACCTAAGTGTCGTCTAGAACACGTGTTTATACGAGGACGAGGAACTGAGGTGAACTCCATCTCTCTGGATGTCTCTCTCTCTCTCTCTCTCTCTCTCTCTCTCTCTCTCTCTCTCTCTCTCTCTCTCTCTCTCTCTCTCTCTCTCTCTCTCTCTCTCTCTCTCTCTCTCTCTCTCTCTCTCTCTCTCTCTCTCTCTCTCTCTCTCTCTCTCTCTCTCTCTCTCTCTCTGTTTACATGCTCTGACTTATTGTGACATATTGTAAGGACCATGGCGTCCACTCTTTGCCTTGTCACACTGAAACCTATTGAAAGTGCTTTTTGAAATGTCGTCTGTATTGCACTGAAGCTTTAGAATCTACCTACCGCATACGTTTATAGACATGCACCATTTTGTTTTATTATATATTTACTTTCTCTTTTTCTTCAGCGTTGCACTTTGTGTTATTCACACCAGGGTTAGGATCACTGCCATATCAGATGTATATGTGACGTCAAAGTGATGGATCCTTAGATTTGTTCCACAGATGTTCTTTGGACTGTACTATATTGAATCCAGAATTATTGTTATCTAGATTGGAACAATTATCCAATCCGCTGAAGTAGAGGATGCTGTTGTCTTGTGAAACTCCTTCCAGCTCTCTTCATTAGCCGTGATAAACGAGAGGATAAGTAAAGGCCATGCCGATGGACTTGTTTTAAAGAGGAAGTGCCACTAGGGTGTGAGTCAGTGAACCTCGGTGTCCTTCAAGTATTCAGCCACGAGACGAGAGGGTGATCAAACTCAAAGAGAGGACGAGGCCTTTATTTACCTCAACTGTAGATTTATTTATTTGAAACGTTATTTTCATTTGATCTTATTATTGATCTTGTTTTCTGTTCTGCTCCTGTTTTATTTGGATGTTGATGCAAACTGTCAGTCAGGTCACACTCACCAGCGCCGGAAACAATGTTGGCGTTGTATGTTTCTGCGAAGCACGAATTTGTTGGAGGAAAACATTACATATCATAAAGCAAAAATATCTGCCTCCTATCACACTAATTGGTTAAGTGTAGGCCACAAAACAACTTGTGGTTAAGGTCAGAATGGATTGGGCTCGTTCCTCATCTCTAACAGGAATATCATTTTATTATAGATTTCAGATAAAGAACCACTTGATTTTATTTATTTTTTTAAATAACCTCTGTTCCTGGTAAGCTTTTAGTTTGATAAATTTGCAGGAAATGTTGAGTTTCATAACTTTAAGAAGGGCAAAGCAGAAGTGTTGAGTATGACAACACTGATGTTGATGGAATTAGTGCTGTGGAAATGTACATTACACAGAATTTACCAGTTGTGCTATCAGATTACAGGTAATTAAAAAAGAACAGTTCTAATTTTGCTGGCTTCATTTGTGACCATCCTTTATTTGTATAACCATTATATATGAATACTGGCTTTTATTCCAGATTTTACGGGACTTCAAATTATTGTCATTGCAATGAGAAGAACATTTTTATCCCTACAGAAGTGTGTTCTTATTGGATATTTGTCCCAATATGTACTAGCCTTTTAATGTGTTTTTGACTAACTCAACTTGATAGACATTAGAGAAAAAATAAAGAAAATGTATGGTTACTTACTTAGCTTGCAATTGCCTAGATGTTCAAGATGTGGCATGTTACTTTTCCCCCTAAGGATTGACATTATGTCTTTTGGATACTGGGGAGCTTTTAGCACAGGGTGCCATCTGCAACACAGTACAACAAATTGCATCACAGGAATGTCCGTGGAGGTTTAATTCTGCATTCAGTCTCCAGGTAAACAACAGGGAAAGAAACTGAAACTTAACAAATAGTTCTAAACGCAATCATAAAATAAGTGGAACCATCCCTAACCGCCCATTCCCAAAGAGTTTGATTTAAGACTGAAAACAAGGTTAACCTAGTTCACTTTCATGTTTTTGCCATTAACCCCACAGTATGAATGCCAGACCTTTGATACACTAAAACCAGATCTCTCTCAACACTGTACCTCTGTTTGCCTTTGCAGTATTCTCCTCAGTATTCACTTTACAACCAACTACAAGGCAAAGCGAACTGGCTGCACAGCTCTGTGTTTGTTTCTTTCAGTAGCATAATGTATGCAAAAGGTGTTTTATAGATGTTGTAAATTGAGTAAATGAATACATATATTACATAAATAAAACAAGCAAATATGGAGCCACCATTCGCATGTGTGTTTCTGTTTGTGATCTGTGAGTCACACTATTTGATCAAAATGTAGAGCGTTATATATGGCGTTATATTTATGTCAAAAGTACTCGCGCACAAATTCAACAACCGAGAGGTGTAGGCTGCTCGCGCGCAGCGGGCTTCTGCTCGCGGAGTGCTGTTTTGCTCGCGCGCAGTGCTGTTTTGCTCGCGCGCAGCGGGCTTCTGCTCGCGCAGTGCTGTTTTGCTCGCGCGCAGCGGGCTTCTGCTCGCGCGCAGTGCTGTTTTGCTCGCGCGCAGCGGGCTTCTGCTCGCGCAGTGCTGTTTTGCTCGCGCAGTGCTGTTTTGCTCGCGCAGTGGATTTCTGCTCGCTCGAGTGTACATGACTTTTGACAATTTGGGGGCGGAAACCAAGGAGGGCACTGACCCTCTTATGATTGGTCACTTTCATTACATTTCCTACACGCCACTTAGCCACCTCCCAAGAGTTTGAAAACAACCTAACTGAGGCAATCTGTGGTGGTTATGAGTTCAGCAGACACTAAAGAAGCATTTTAAGGTCCTTGTTACTTGTTTAAGTTACTTGGTAACTTTGTTACCCTTTTTGCACTTTGTTTCTATTTTCTACTACTGTGTACAAACAAGTGTACAACAAAGTTGCTCTATTGTTAAAAAGAATAAATCTAAAGATTTAACTGTGGTTGTTGTATATTTTATTTACATCACTTTCTGATCACAAAAACAAACATTAAACACCTGACAAAGCCTGAAGCAAATATTCATGACATAGGAGATAAAGGTCTCTAGTGTCAGTGTCTCTATTTTCTTCAATCAGCAGCTGAAGCTCTACTAGCTGCTGTTCATTCAGTGGACACTCAAATTCAGGGACTACTATCACACCATCCACATCTTCTCCATAGTCAGCTGCAACATCCCAGTCAATGTCCGGCTCTTCAATATCCTGACAGTCGAACAAGACAGAAAAATACCGCTATCATTAGTCATCCCATGTTTACAGAATCTAATGTAATCTGTTTATCCCAATTGTTTGGCTTTTCAACATTAGCTGAAGATAAACATTTAGGGTTTGTACTATGCAACAAATTGATTTGATCAGGTGCTTAAATATTCGTATTAGTGTTAAACAGTACAAGTGTACCTAATAAAGAGGTTACTGAGTGCATATGAACTGTATTACCAACATTTGCATCAATTGTGATTGTTTCACCAGCTGAAGATGTGTTACACTGCTTAGAGCCTGGTGGGCCATCTCAAGGTTACATTAACAGCTCATTTTGGATATAAAACTTACTGTAGCAACTTAGTTGTTTTAAAAGGAAAAAAAAAAAACCTCAAGATTCTCTGGCTGGTCAATCGGTCGAAGCATCATTCCTGAGTGCCAAATCTGCTCAGGAGTTTTATTCCCTTCTGTTCTCAGTGGGTGGTTGTTCCATCCTTCCACAAAAGCCTCCAGGTCTGCCTTCAGTTTAGGAAGGAATGTCAGGTGGACTGTCAAAAGATCTTCTATAAAGGGAGAGGGTAGGAGTATGTTACTTTTCACAGGTGAGCTTTGAAAACATAACATTAATCATTGATTTGCCTTTTCGTAAATACATATCATTGATTTATGTTTTTTTTCCCCAGTATTTAACCATTTCTAAAATTCCACAATGATTTACAGTGATATACGACTAGCCATTAATGTTTATTAAAGTGCTCCAGACATCTGTTAACCAATCCAATTGTGTTGAAATTGACCAATTATAAGGATATTATTATACCAGGCAAGTTTTTAAGAACAGTTACTTATTTACAATAACGGTCTGGCAGGGGACAAAGACCTCCTGTATGGAATGGTTACTAGGATTAAATAAAATCAACAACAGAAGATGAAGGACAACAACAAACCTTACAAACCATGCACAAATCAAATAATAATAGAACACAGACACAGGAAACATTTAACTGACCAAGACTACAGAAAGTAGATGATAAATAGCACAATATGATGAGACAAACCCTTACCTCTGGAGGACACATCAAGAAGGTGATCCATCTCTAGGCTGTGGAGTGCGTTGTAATATTTTGATATCACACAGTTTCTGACATCCCGCCACAAACGTTCAATCCTACGGATTTAGAAATTATTATTCTAACAATCAAGGACATGATAAAATGTTAGTATGTTATGATTTTACACACAAAAGACCTCTTTATTAGCTTGGTAAAAGCATCCAAAATACAAAAACGAAAAACCTTTGATTATGGACGCTTTTTCCTGACATGAAGCTTCCTCGATCAGTTCCACGGACAGTGAACATATATCGGGCTATTTCGACATTCTCCACTCCCTGATCACCTCTCACCCTGAAGTGCACACACAGATGACCAGTGTGTTAAAATCTGTCAGTGATGTACAATACACAGAAATAAAGTGCTACATTGTGTCAGAATAAACGTGTTCAGCGTGGAGGGGTAAGGCTATGACTGGGAGAGTATAAGGAAGTAGAGTGTAGTGAGGAAACATTTAAAATTATAATCCTTGAGAACCCTGAGTTTACAGTAAATTATTTCTTAAAATATAACATCCATCATGTTTGTGTCTGTACCTTGAAGCCTGTAAAAACTTACCTTGAGGGTATTCCATGCCTCTCAGTAGCTTTTTTGAAGGCAGTGAATGCGGTTGATGCACGATTGTTTGTTGCAGCATTCAAGCACATCACCTGTGTTATGAGACATTTTCATAAATGTACATTTACTATTTGTCAGGCCAACACATGAAAAGACCCAATGAAATGAAATCTTACCTTCCTGGAGTAGCCGTCCACTGCACCAAAAAGTACAATGTTGTACCTGATGGGAACAAAATAAAGACCTACATTACCAGTTTCAACCTGGATTTTTATTGTAGAAATGTCATGGCAACATACTTATGCTTTGAGATCTATCAGTGTCTGCATCATTATATTTAACAAAATAAATAAATAATGAATAATCTGTACTGTACAGTACTGACCTGATAAGTTTGTGGTTAGTGTCGACATGCCACAGTGAAAGGGGCCCCCTGACAGAGTAAGTTCTTCGCACAATGCAGCCCAGTCCAGTCAGTCTAGAAAGAATCCCAAGCGAGTCCACTCGATGCATTGATGCAGTAACTCTCCTCCACTGGACGTGGATTCCCATGGACTTTAGCCTCCCTTTGACCATCCTATAGCCTGCTGTGGGCATTTCATTTTTGATGCGTCGGACTGCATTATCAAGCTCCTGGTCAGTAGCATTGCTGTAGTTCTGTCTGGCAGAGAGACCAAACTCCCTCATCCGTCTGTTGACTGTACTGGCTGAAACGCACAGTAACTTTGCGATGCAGTCCACAGACAGATTTATCTCCAAAAGCTCAACAAGTCTCTCCTTCTCTAAATTGTACCTGGGACGCCCCATCTCTCCAGCTACAGTTTCAACAGTACTGCTGGTAACTTCAGCATTTTCAATGTGGTCCATGACCAGATGGAGGAAATCTCTTAAGGCCTGTACAATATCTGGGGGGACATTTAATTGCCTTGACAGTGCTTCCCAGAGGTACAGCTCCTGCCGACATGCAAATTGTAAGAAGTCCAAGTCAAGAGGCATTCTTGAAAGCGCTGACTCTAATTTAATGATCAGCCTGGAAGTAATCTCACGTCTGACTATGTCCTGTTGAAGTGGAAAACAACATGAAATTAACACTGTACAATATCTGGGGGAAATTTAATGAGTTTAATCTCGCATTATAATGACTTTAATCTCAATATTTAATGACTTTAATCTCGAGATGGTTTTATTTTTTTATTATTGCTTGGCCCTAATCCTCTTCCGTATATATCTGATCTTAACAAGGTGAAAAAATAAAGAAATAAAATAGAAATAAAAACTTAACGTTAGCCCCTGATGAGTTTGCTAGCTCGCTAGCCTAAAACTTGCTAGTTAAGGTTGATTAGCTTATGTCAGCTACTTACATGTTCCAAACAAATTTCAGATTAAATTGCTATAACACTGTCAAACACACAGCCCCCACCATATCATCAATATCACTTACGCCTACATCTTCGGGTGTCGCCGCCATTCCGTCCACTGTGCAGTGTTAACTGAATGACTGAACTCCGTCAGATACTTTGACTCCGTGCTTCCTGTAATGAGAGCTGTCAATCAAGGATGTCCCTGTGTGAAAGTGACCAATCATAAGAGGGTCAGTGCCCTCCTTGGTTTCCGCCCCCAAATGTCAAAAGTCATGTACACTCGAGCGAGCAGAAATCCACTGCGCGAGCAAAACAGCACTGCGCGAGCAGAAGCCCGCTGCGCGCGAGCAAAACAGCACTGCGCGAGCAGAAGCCCGCTGCGCGCGAGCAAAACAGCACTGCGCGAGCAGAAGCCCGCTGCGCGCGAGCAGCCTACACCTCTCGGTTGTTGAATTTGTGCGCGAGTACTTTTGACATAAATATAACGCCATAGGAGCGAGCAGGTTACAGAGACGCGAGCACAGATTGAAGCTTCGCGCGCGAGCAGGTTAAAAATGCGCGAGAGGGACTTTTACTCGCGAGAGAGGAACTTTTGAGAGGGGTTTGCTCGCGGAGTGATGTAAAAGCGCTCGTCAAAGTAAATTTCACGCGCGTATGATTGATTTGCGCTCGCGCGTGGAGCTCATTTGCGCGCGGCTGTTTGATTTGCGCGCGGAGCTCATTTGCGCTCTCTCTTTATGACAGTGATTTGCCTTCATAGTCCACTTCTGTACACAAAACCAGCTGCAATGAGAAATGGCTTCCCCAGTTTGGTGTGGAGGAGCCGGCCTGCACGGAGGCCTGACCTCCACCCTGCCCAACATCTATGGGATGAACTGGGAAACAGGACGTTATGCCCCAGCATCAGTGTTGGACCTAATACTCCATCATTGTCTCTCTGTGCCTCTGAGAACTATTCAAAGGAAACAGTAAATAAGCAACATCTCATCAGTGATCACATTTATTCATATGTATATGTTTACACCCTGTCATGAATTGTCCCTGTGCATTGTAAATACATAGCACATTCACGTGGATTGTGTCTATTATAGCATCCACAACTCACATATGGTTAACACAGAGACACTTTTAGAGACATTTGTTCACATAATGAGTCCAATCACAAAGATGGATATCATAAGTTTAACCTGCTGGTCTATGGTGAAGAAAAGGGTTAGTTCACCCAAATTACAAAAGTGTAATGCCATACAGTCAGCCACCTCAAGTTGAATCAACACATTTCTCAAACCCTGAACATTATAACCTTAATGAAGGTATGATTAACTGCTGGGTTAGACTGCATCAAAGCTAAATAAGCCCAGGTTTGTAGTGTACTTTTTTATTTCACAAAATTTTTTGTTTAATACGGTCTATAAACAGTTTTAACTGGAACCACTTTGTAAATAACCCCTATACAACTGTTGAAAGTAGTCTATGAAATGCCCTGATTGATTGAGCCTATTTTCTTTATTTTTTTTTTAAGGTGTCGCTGTTAGTTTAAAAGTAATTTATCTAGCTGTAAATGTTACAAATTGCATTGTGTATTTCGATGGAAGTAAAAAAGTTGTAATTTTGATGACCCGATCCTGTAAACTAATACCTTTAGCTGGGGACCCTTTAAATTCCAAAGTGAGATCCATGAGTCAAACTAACAAAAGTTGGCAGCAATGCTTGTGGACTATATCCAAACCTCAGCACTTCTCTGTTTAGACTCTCTGATTGCTCTCTTACTCTTCAGAGGCTGCCTCTCTCCTTTATGGCAGTCCTGTGTCTTTGGTTCCTCTGGTCTAGTTTCTCTGACCTCCTCAGGCTCCCTCATCCTGCCACTGTTCACAGCACAGGTCCAGTCGGGCTGGTGACCCACCACCAGGTCCAAAGTGGGCAGGGAAGTGGTGCTGGTCACGTCCCTGTAGCCCAAAGAAGATGTGAGAGAGGGGCTGTCTGAAGGGAAGGTTTCATACCCCCCTCTTATGCCTGGACAACCTCCCCAGGACGCCTTCTCCCTCAGCTTCACAGCCTGCCTGATCTTCTTCCAGCCCAGATGGTTGAGCTCCAGCAGGTTGAGCAGGATACAGAAAATCCCCACACAAAACATGAAGAGCAAGAAGATGGTCTTCTCCGTGGGCCTGGAGACGTAGCAGTCCACCGGCTGGCTGCAGGGGGTCGAGGTACAAAGGAAGTGGACCGGTACCTGGAAGCCAAACAGCTTCCACTGGGCCGTGACGAAGCCCACCTCCAGAACAGCCCGTAAACACACATGGAAGATGTAACATTTTGACAAAACCCCTCCAGAGACCACGTGACCCTCTGCGCTCCCCTCTCTGACGGTGTAACCTCGGGCGTGGCTCAAGGACACCATGTTGTTGGGGTCTCCTCTCAGGAGGGTCTGAGCGGTGACGCCCTCCAGCACATCCGCCACACTGTGACCCAGATGCTTATGGGAGCGGATGGAGCAACTGTCGGAGTCGCAGCTTTGATCGTACACCTCCCGTCCACTGCCTTGCCCGACATCGGGGCCTCCCAGCCCTGGGATAACTCCTGGTCCCTGCCGTGGCCTCTGGGTGGTATTGTGAGGCAGCTTGGACAGGTTATGCCACGTGTAGATGATGAAGCAGAGGGATGGTGTGGACACGCTGATGATGTGAAACACCCAGAAGCGAGGTTGCGAGATTGGCGCAAACGCGTCGTAGCAGACGGTGGAGCATCCCGGCTGCAGCGTGTTGCACACAAACATCTCCTGCTCGTCGGTGTAAACGTCCTCAGTCGCCACAGCAACGATGAGCAGCCGGAAAATGACCATGACGGTGAGCCACAGACGCCCGATCATGGTGGAGTGCTGGTGGACAGCATCCAGGAGTCGCTTGAGCAGGGTCCACTCCGTCATGGTGGCCTGTGGCTGTCGGCTGCCTGGAGTAGAGCAGGCTGCTCTGGACTGGTCCCCTTCTCCTCCTCCCAAACTCCTACCCTGTCAGACTCGCTGACATCCTGAACCACCTTGCAGAAGACCTGATCCGGGCTACACTACTCTGCCTAATCTATACACTGTCCTTTGGTCTTGTGTTTTTCATTCTCAATTCTAGAAACGTCTTCTAAAATCCAAGCAGCTAGCCTCCCTGACGGAAGCCTGCTGTCTGCCTTGAGAGCTCTGGAGCCATTGCAAGAGAGAGCCACCCCGTCTTTCCTAGATAAGGATGTCCACTTGACATAAGTCACTTGGCGCACTCACTCCTCTCCTGTCTTTGGGATCCATTTTAAAACTGAGAGCCCTTACCCTTCCTCTACTGGAGGAGCTGCTGATAGTGCCGACTGATAGAGCATTCTTCACACATTAGTGCTCTGAAAGTCAATGTGCTCTTCCTTTAATGGAGAAGCATATTTTAAATGATGACCAATACAGAAGAGCATGTCACTGTCAAATTATGCATAACACATGCTGGACAATGTTATAGAGAGAAAGAAGAGGTGAAGAAACACAACTGAGAAAATGAATTAAGAAACCAGGTTTGGTGGAAATAAAGTATTCCAAAGTTCAGTCGAGTGTCTAGTGGGGTTTTCTGTTCCAGGGCTTGTTTTGACTGCTCCTCTCCAGCCACTTGCCAATCCTCTTATCTGTGTTTTAAAAAAAAATCCCCTTGAAAGGTCTGGATAAAACACTCAGTGACCCCTTTCCTTACTTCAAACAGTCCTGGCAAGCCCCGTCTGAGTCTCCGTCTCAGAGCTCTGCCCTCAGGCTATTTATGACATGGACAGAAACATTTGTTGCAGCATGAGATGAAAATAACATCTAATTCACACTATATATTGTCAAAGTGCAGTATGAAAGTGCTAGATGGATCTTTTAGCAGCTGATGGCAAAACCAGACAATGTGAAGCAGACAGTTCTTGGAACAATCCATCTGACAGTTGCCATGTGTTTAGAGGTGTGTGTGTGTATACTTTTTTTTATACGTTTTTTATTTTCACTACTTCCATCACTTTTCTCGTGCACTGATTAGTGCACCCTGGATGCCTCCAAGGGGAGACTGTCTGAAAGGGCTGTTATCCCCATTCAACCCTGTCTCCTACAAAATCATGTAACCATACAACTGAACTACATTCTCAATTACTTTTTGAGCACATTCCTCCCATATAACAGAAGCAGTTTTAAAAGTGTGGTAAATGTTAAAATAAAACAAAACAACAAAATTGCTTAGTTACTCTCAAACTCAAACTGTGGGGGCACGCCCCTCTGTATGTAAAGTTGTTTCATTATGTTGACTTGCAAACATGCACACAAACAAAGTGCAAAGCATTGGCTTTATTATCTTCGTCAGGCGATGTGAGGATCCTGGAGGCACCACCACAAGGGGGTGCCACAGTAACCCTGGCGGCAGCCAGAATGTGTGTCTCTCTCTCTCACTCCCTTTACAATCAGGCTAATGCTGGACACCTGGGAGGAGGACCGCCGCTGCTCACAGCTGCAGCACATTCCAATCATCACGGCGCAGCTTAAAGGTGGCTTCCTCCCGGAGCTCCAGCGTCGGGAGATTGCTTGGTAAACCCAGAGAGATTGCTTCGCTTAGCCTGGTCTATGAGACGCTACAACCCAGACCCACCTGTCACGGAGCCGCAGAGGAGCGGCTGCCTACTCGTCACCAGCCTTCATTACGGAGCCGCAGAGGAGCGGCTGCCTACCCGTACTCCAGCAGGGAGCTGAGTACAGACTTTGTTTTTGGTGCCTGTCGCTGCATGTTATAATAAACATCATTTTATTTTTCACCAAGTTCACTCGCCTCCGAGGGTTTTGCTATTGGGTCCAGAACCACACCCTGACAGAATCTCCCGACCAAAAGTAAGGACCCAGCAGACCCGGGTGTTATTGGAAACAGCAGGCAATTTTTGTTTTTTTTTCCCTCCCCCTTCCATGTTTTTTTTGTGATGTCTAGTGTCGGGCCAACACGGCTGTATTTCTGTGATGCCCAGGGGAATAGCCTGGGCTACTACGACCAATATTACGACCCACGGTATGAGGACCCCAATCTGGACTCGGATGAGGACCCCCGGTACCCGGAGCCCAGTGATGATGAGGACTTCGAGTTCAATCCCTGGGCCGGTACCCGGGTGGTCTTGGGTGTCCCCTTGAGCGTTCAACGGGCTCAGTGTTCTGGCAAGGGGGCCGGAACCCCGGGCTCTCGATGCCGGGGGAAGGGTCTCCAGGGCCAGGTCGCGACAAGGAGGAAGCAGGCCACGCCCGCGGCCCGGGACTCGGGGATCGCCTGGACACCTCCGTATGATCTGCTAGCCCCGGAGGCCAGGACCTCAGGCCCTCGACGCCGGCGAAGGGGGAAGCAGTCCAGACCAGCCACCCGGGATCCGCCGACAGCCGGGACACCCTCTTACGAGCCGCCAGTCCTGGTCCCGGTGTCGACGCCACCGCCGACTCCTGCTTCACGTGTCCTGTCGGCGCCTCGGCCGACGCCCGCTCCCCGTGTCCTGTCGGCGCCTCGGCCGACGCCCGCTCCCCGTGTCCTGTCGGCGCCACGGCCGACGCCCGCTCCCCGTGTCCTGTCGGCGCCACGGCCGACTCCCGCTCCCCGTGATCTGTCGGCGCCCCGGTCGACTCCAGCTCCCAGAGTTTCTGCCCCCGTGCCGCTGCCAGCCCCGGTCCCCGTTTTTGCCACCGTGTCGCTTTCCGCCCCGGTTCCAGTTTCTGTCCTAGTGCCGCTGCCAGCCCCGAGTCCAGTTTCTGCCATCGTGTCGCTTGCAGCCCCGAGCCCAGTTTTTGCCACCGTGTCGGTTTCAGCCCCGGTCCCGGTTTCTGGCCCTGTGCCGCTGCCAGCCCCGAGCCCAGTTTCTGCCACTGTGTCGCCTTCAGCCCCGAGCCCAGTTTCTGCCACCGTGTCGGTTTCAGCCCCGGTCCCGTGTCCCGCCACGGTGCTAGTCCCGGCTTCCCCAACTGCCCCGTGGGCGGTCCGGCTGACACCTGTCTCGTCGGTGGTCCGGCCGCCACATGTCCCCCAAGCCCTGCCGACAGTTCGGCCCAGCTCGTCTCCTGTGATTCCCGTCAGCGGTCCGGCCGACACATGTCCCTCGAGTCCCGTCGGCGGTCCGGCCGACACATGTCCCTCGAGTCCCGTCGGCGGTCCGGCCGACACATGTCCCTCGAGTCCCGTCGGCGGTCCGGCCGACACATGTCCCTCGAGTCCCGTCGGCGGTCCGGCCGACACATGTCCCTCGAGTCCCGTCGGCGGTCCGGCCGACATAGGTCCCCCGAGTCCCGTCGGCGGTCCGGCCGACATAGGTCCCTTCCGTCCGGTTAAGTCCCGTCCCGAGTTCCGTCCGGTTAAGTCCCGTCCCGAGTTCCGTCCGGTTAAGTCCCGTCCCGAGTTCCGTCCGGTTAAGTCCCGTCCCGAGTTCCGTCCGGTTAAGTCCCGTCCCGAGTTCCGTCCGGTTAAGTCCCGTCCCGAGTTCCGTCCGGTTAAGTCCCGTCCCGAGTTCCGTCCGGTTAAGTCCCGTCCCGGGTTCCGTCCGGTTAAGTCCCGTCCCGGGTTCCGTCCGGTTAAGTCCCGTCCCGAGCCTAGGGTGGGTTGGTCCCGTCCTCCGGCACGTCCTCCGGAGTCCCCGCCTGGTGGCCGTCCTCCGGCACGTCCTCCGGAGTCCCCGCCTGGTGGCCGTCCTCCGGCGCGTCCTCCGGAGTCCCCGCCTGGTGGCCGTCCTCCGGCGCGTCCTCCTGAGTCCCCGCCTGGTGGCCGTCCTCCGGCCCGTCCTCCTGAGTCTCCGCCTGGTGGCCGCCCTCCGGCCCGTCCTCCTGAGTCTCCGCCTGGTGGCCGCCCTCCGGCCCGTCCTCCTGAGTCTCCGCCTGGTGGCCGCCCTCCGGCCCGTCCTCCTGAGTCTCCGCCTGGTGGCCGCCCTCCGGCCCGTCCTCCTGAGTCTCCGCCTGGTGGCCGCCCTCCGGCCCGTCCTCCTGACTCCCTGCATGGGGGCCGTTCCCCGGCCCGTCCCCCTCTGCCCAATTACGTTTCCCTGTGTTCCAGGTTCCTCCCCTCCAGCCGGTTCCCGCCAGGGGCGTCGGCCCTCCGGCCGTTCCCCCTCCACCCACCCTTGCCTGGCAGTTCCGGGGACGCCAGGAGGCGTCCGTTGAGGGGGGGGTACTGTGAGGATCCTGGAGGCACCACCACAAGGGGGTGCCACAGTAACCCTGGCGGCAGCCAGAATGTGTGTCTCTCTCTCTCACTCCCTTTACAATCAGGCTAATGCTGGACACCTGGGAGGAGGACGGCCGCTGCTCACAGCTGCAGCACATTCCAATCATCACGGCGCAGCTTAAAGGTGGCTTCCTCCCGGAGCTCCAGCGTCGGGAGATTGCTTGGTAAACCCAGAGAGATTGCTTCGCTTAGCCTGGTCTATGAGACGCTACAACCCAGACCCACCTGTCACGGAGCCGCAGAGGAGCGGCTGCCTACTCGTCACCAGCCTTCATTACGGAGCCGCAGAGGAGCGGCTGCCTACCCGTACTCCAGCAGGGAGCTGAGTACAGACTTTGTTTTTGGTGCCTGTCGCTGCATGTTATAATAAACATCATTTTATTTTTCACCAAGTTCACTCGCCTCCGAGGGTTTTGCTATTGGGTCCAGAACCACACCCTGACAGGCGAGGCCTGAGTAGAGGTGTGTGTGACTGCGTCAGGGTGTGTGTGACTGCGTCAGGGTGTGTGTGACTGCGTCAGGGTGTGTGTGACTGCGTCAGGGTGTGTGTGACTGCGTCAGGGTGTGTGTGACTGAGTCAGGGTGTGTGTGACTGCGTCAGGGTGTGTGTGACTGCGTCAGGGTGTGTGTGACTGCGTCAGGGTGTGTGTGACTGCGTCAGGGTGTGTGTGACTGCGTCAGTGTGTGTGTGTGACTGAGTCAGGGTGTGTGTGTGACTGAGTCAGGGTGTGTGTGACTGCGTCAGGGTGTGTGTGACTGCGTCAGGGTGTGTGTGACTGAGTCAGGGTGTGTGTGACTGAGTCAGGGTGTGTGTGACTGCGTCAGGGTGTGTGTGACTGCGTCAGGGTGTGTGTGACTGAGTCAGGGTGTGTGTGACTGAGTCAGGGTGTGTGTGACTGCGTCAGGGTGTGTGTGACTGCGTCAGGGTGTGTGTGACTGCGTCAGGGTGTGTGTGACTGCGTCAGGGTGTGTGTGACTGAGTCAGGGTGTGTGTGACTGAGTCAGGGTGTGTGTGACTGCGTCAGGGTGTGTGTGACTGCGTCAGGGTGTGTGTGACTGCGTCAGGGTGTGTGTGACTGCGTCAGGGTGTGTGTGACTGCGTCAGGGTGTGTGTGACTGCGTCAGGGTGTGTGTGACTGCGTCAGGGTGTGTGTGACTGCGTCAGGGTGTGTGTGACTGCGTCAGGGTGTGTGTGACTGCGTCAGGGTGTGTGTGACTGAGTCAGGGTGTGTGTGTGACTGCGTCAGGGTGTGTGTGTGACTGAGTCAGGGTGTGTGTGACTGAGTCAGGGTGTGTGTGACTGAGTCAGGGTGTTTGTGACTGAGTCAGGGTGTGTGTGACTGAGTCAGGGTGTGTGTGACTGAGTCAGGGTGTGTGTGACTGAGTCAGGGTGTGTGTGACTGAGTCAAGGTGTGTGTGACTGAGTCAAGGTGTGTGTGACTGAGTCAGGGTGTGTGTGACTGAGTCAGGGTGCGTGTGACTGAGTCAGGGTGCGTGTGACTAGGTGTGTGTGCACCTCTACGTTAACTATGGCTAATCTTGCATTCTGCTGCAGCAAACTGAATAATATTTTTGCGTGCCCCGTTATGCTGCATGCAAGGACCTCTCATGGTTGCACCTTTTTGTACTGCCACTGACTGCCTGCTTACTCCTCACACACTACGTATAGCTGCTAGTGATAACACAGCTGAGGGTATAGGAATTAGATTCACTTGTAATATATGTAGTAAATGTTTTGTTGACAAGTGTGTTGTTAACAAGGGCATATTTATAGATGAAAATAAGATGAAATGGAATATATTCACCCGCATCTTAACTGTGTACTTCATTAATTAAAAATAAAATATTCTGAGGGAAATTTGGATTTTTGCTTTCTGGTATTTCAATTAAATTATTAATATCTGACAATACTGATACATTTGATTTGAATCACACACAAAAATCAAGAATTTTATGAATTCAGAGATTTTCCAAAGTAAAGGTCCAACATTTCCACCATGAGATAGCTACATCTTTTTCAGACCTGAAATCAAATCAGCATCGACGTAGTCAGAAATGTCCTTGAGTAAAAAATATCAGTAATTGTCAGGAATTAGCAGACAATCTCAAGTATTCAGAAAAGTAGCTATTTCACGGTTGAAATAGGAAGTATCATAATTGATACCGGTAAATTGCTTGATTTTGTGCCAGATTCAGAGATTAATATTAAAGACAATGACAATCCATCCATCCATCCATTATCTGAACCGCTTATCCTCTTTAGGGTCTTTAGGGACAATTTCCTCACAATTTTGTGGTATTTAGTTTTTAATTTATAAGGGACTGAGGCAATATGTGTTATACTTTTTGTGAATATAGTCCCATTAATATTATTTTGTATTTGCATGTATTTTTGTATGTATTTTATATATACCCTTGTTGATATCTCCATTGAACAGCTGTTGCATTATCTACAGCCCGATGATAATGGCGTACAGGTAGAGCATAAAGCACATGTGAGAGTTAATGTCCAGACAGCTTCCAACAGTGCTTTTGTCCGCGATCGATCCAGACCGAGGCACACGCTGGATTAACATCTTTTAATGGCTGTTAGGGGACCTGATGAAGAGAGGGATCGATAGACTGGAAAGTGGCCCCTCGCTCCTCGTAGGATTAGAGAGGGCCCCAGTCCCATTGAACACAATGCAAATGGAGGAGGAAGAGTTAAAGAGTCCACCGCCCCAAACAGACCTTGACTAAATCCCAGACACGACATCAGCCGACTCAGACCTGCAGCTTCAGACAAGCCTGCTGCACCCAGCGGCGGCCGCAGAGAGGACAGGAAGTGGCCTTCCTCCAGAGGTGGCGTGTCGGGGGGCGGGGCGTATATGTTTTCATCCAGCACGTCTGGGGTTCTGCGCGCTGCTGTCCCGTCAGTATCAAAGGAATTATCCACCGTCTCAGTCTGTTCATGAAGGAATTCCCAGTGATGTGCGTTTCCTCTGGGCTTTGTCAGGAGCAGCCTGGGAATGAATGACAGACAGGATTAGAGGGAAGGGAGAGACTGGTGCTCTGCCAGTCGGAGAGACTCGTTCTTTCTCCCCTTTTATCTGAGCTTATGTGTAGAAAGGGAGCACAGACTATAAATATGAATGGAAGGGCTTCCTTTAGAACGCAGGCTCGAGTCTCAACCTGCTCCACACAGACATGTTTTAGTCATTGTAACTCAAAAACAGTTGATTTCCTGATCTAAAATAATGATTGCTGTGTAAAGATATCACCGTTTTCATTTGAATGTGGCGGATTATGTCTCAAAGGAAAATATTTGTAGGATATGTTTACAATAACCCAAATTATTCTGCATTACAAACTTACTTTTGTCAGGGCTGGTAAGCCACTGATGGGTGTAAACGTCCTTGGTGCATACTGGTGTTGGGTTCAGGCTCGTATTAGACGTGGAACGCTGGTTGGGCATAGCCAGAAGTTTTGTCTTCAGGATTTTGGGATAAAGGGCGGTTGAGACAGTTTCAGAGTTATTGCTCTAGGCTGCTGTAATCATCAGGGCAAGACAGGCCAAGACTTCAATAAGTCAATGTGGCATCAGGCAGTGAAGCATGATTCACAGGAAAGCTCTCTCTGAACTCTGAAGAGTTTCAAACAACAGACTGTGGATTAAAATACTTTCCAGAGAAAAAACAGCGGGGAGAACAATGCCCAGGGCACCTGAAACGGATGATTGAAACATTTCTGCGCGTATACAATCCTGTTAAGTTCATTATTGAGTGAACCCAGAACGTAGCACACAGACTCTTGACAGAAGGTAAAAAGTTGTATTGACTTGCTGTGTGTTCCAATCCCCATACTGCAATAGGATTTAGTATGCAAGGAAAACATGTAGACTGTCCCAATGTCTAATGCAGCATGGCAATAACCAGAATGTTCTACTCGATCCATACGCATGTGTGCAGTACGCAGGCCAGCATGCTTTTCTGACTATTCTGTCCCACAATCCATGGCACAGCAGATATATGAGCAAGAGGGTTAAAGTGGATGTTATGGGATGAATGTCACAATAGGATGTACTTTGTGAGGGTAGCTGCAGTACGCAAAGAGAAAAAGGTTTTCAGAGATAGATGGGGTGAGTGTTCTTGGTGCTTATTCAGTGGCTGAATTGATGGGAACAAAGAGCTGGGTTTGACAGCTGAGAGTGAGCAGAGAGGCAGGAGACTGGAAACCCAGAACGTAGAAGTTTGATCTGAGCACAAGGAGATACAACTCAGAGACGAAACTACAGAATACCCCAAACATAATTCCTTCTGATGCCTGCAACACAGCTACTATGGATGGAAAGTTCTGGCAAGGACTTGGAGGAAAGCCAAGCTTGACATACATTTCATTTAGCTGACGCTTTTATCCAAAGCGACTTACATGCTATACAGTACACACAGGAACGGTGAGCAATTAGGGTCACCGCTCGGGTTTAAGTGTCTTAATTAGGGTTTATTTGGTGCTTATCGCGCTTGGTGTAACTCACTCTGATGCGATTTCCATTTGTCTGGCCTGTCCCTTACTTTTCCCTCCATCTAATCCCTCACTATTCTCACCGCCGTCCATCAAGCCACGCTAATCTGCTGGCAGGCTTTAGGAGGAGAAGCTTCCACACATGGTCTCTGTTACACAGACGGGAAGGGCTGCTTTTCACTGTAACGGAGCATACACCATCACAACATCGAGCTATTGGTAAGCCTACTGTCGGAGATTGACTTGTTACTTTATGGAATGTGTTGTTTGAAGCCCATATTGGCTTATTGTGTGTGTGTGTGTGTGTGTGTGTGTGTGTGTGTGTGTGTGTGTGTGTGTGTGTGTGTGTGTGTGTGTGTGTGTGTGTGTGTGTGTGTGTGTGTGTGTGTGTGTGTGTGTGTGTGAGATCTCGCAAAGGTTTTTTATTTAGGTTGTAAAAAGAAGAAAAAAAGGAGTTCAATGTAGTTCCGGGACAGTTCGATACCACCACAAGAATAAAGATTTTTTTAGATTAAAAAGACAAGACAGATGAGACAAAAAAAAGGTACGCACCCCACTGCCCCTCTACCTGCTCCCACCACTAGGAGACTATTTGGCAGGATGTCACGGTAACATCAACCTCAATCTTTTCTAACGAGTTGGGAGTGAGAATGTGTTGCTGGAGCAGCCGCCCACTCTTCTCCTGGAGAAGTTGTCTTGTGAAGTGAGGCAAAAAGAACATCCATCCATCCATCCATTTTCCACCGCTTATCCGGGGTCGGGTCGCGGAGGCAGCAGGTCCAGCAGGCTGACCCAGACTTCTCTCTCACCCGCAACATCTACCAGCTCATTCTGGGGGATCCCGAGGCGTTCCCAGGCCACCTGGGAGATATAATCCCTCCAGCGTGTCCTGGGTCTTCCCCGGGGCCTCCTACCAGAAAGAACATGCGCGAGCTATATTCCAAGTCACTGTATCTTTCATCCAGACCTTAAATTAAAAAGGGGTTTTTTCATATATATTTCATATTTAATTTATATATAAAATCCTATATTTACGTTACTGCAGTATGGTTTTTGTTTGGACCCTATAAAATAGATATCAATATCTGCTGTACAAGGTTTAAAAAGAACAAAGTAAAACCAAAATGTAATATACAAAAATCATAATCCAACAAAATACATCCACATATAGAGAACTGTTTAAAAAGAAAGAAAAACAAATATTAATATATTTATACTTTTAGAAATATGACATCATGTCCGTTTGAATAAAGTATAAATGACAGTGTTTTTTTGGTGAAACACTTTCCTCATTAATGAGGTTTTCTAAATCCACAAACATTTCTGAATATGTGATTTTCAAAAAGACATCATGCTTTTTTTGTACATTTAATTATAAACTGTATTGAAGGACCAATCTCTATGCTTTATTGTATAATTGTATTTACCATGTGTCAGCATATACCTGCAGGTATATTCATACACAACACCAGTGAGTCTGGCCTATATTGCAGATGAATAATGGAACTTTTTGTATCTCTACTTGGCATCACTGAAATATGAGATGCAAATATACATAACTGTTACACATTATGAAAACAGACAGAAAATAGGAGCAACATATATATCTATATGTTAGTCCCTGTATCAAAACTTGTGGTTGGGCACTTTGGATCCTTTAACATTCTGAAAATGTATTTGCAAATTGCCACGTTTATTTTTTTGATTTCAACATATATATTTTTACACATCCATTTATTAAATGTATCGAAATAGTGCTATGTAACAAGAGTTAGCTTTGCCATGACGAGATCAATGGTACGATAAAAGGAAACATAGTGTCACATTGAATACTGACATGTTCGCTCTTGTGTTTGCCTGCTAACAGATGTGACGCTCCTGACATGAGTGAATGGCCCCTCAGATAGCAGACATGACAGCAGAGGAACTCCCTGCCTCATGGGTGTCCAGCCCTGTGGGGGAGGTCAAGTTGATGCCTGAGCACAAGTTGGAGGAGGGAGTCAACAGCTGCAACCAAAAAGTTACACACTATCACATTGACCCGCCCAGTGAGGAATGTGCAGCAATCACTGATAGGCAAGAATCGTAAATATCTCTGTAGCAATCACAGTGATGAGTCGACTACCTCACAGCAGGGCTAAGCCATGCTCCTGGCTAAAGGTGGAGAGGCTGCTGCCCGGGAGCAGAGCTGTATAAAAATAGCCAATATTCCTGAGATAGTCTTGTTTAGTCTTGTAGGTCGTAGAGATCTAAACATTTCACTGCACTGCCCAAACAACACTTTTTCACGAGTTGGGAGGGAGAATGGGTTGGGTTTTAATTAGGGATGCAGCGATACCACTTTTTTACAAACCGATACGAGTACGAGTATTTTTATTTGTGTACTTGCCGATACCGAGTACCGATACCGATACTTCTTAGATTTGGTCTCCATGAAAGTGCAATTAATTTGGAGGCAGATTTTATTTTATCCTCTGCAGATTATGTCAAGCCTATAGTACAAAATTAACAGAAGGCTATCCCAAGCTTTAAACTTCTGGAAGTCCCTCTAATGTCGGACCATAAAACGCCCCCGTGTCCGGGTTCATAATATCATCAGTAGCCGCACAACAGCGTCTGAATGAGGCCGCTGCCAACAGTTTGATTCAAACCGGCAGGACGGCAGTGATGACGCGCAGAGCTTCTCAATTATAGATATATTAAATATGGAGAATTTCAACTCTCGCGTCAAACGAGCCGCGTTACTTGCGTCTAACGTGCCGCCCGGCGTAAATTTGCGTCTGTCGCAACAATACGCGTCTGTGCATAGACTTTACATGTAATCTGGTCGCGTGAAAAATTTGCGTCGCGTTCGGTGTGAACGCACCATTACTCTACACACCTTGCCGCAAGAGAGCGACGAAAGAGCCGCATGCGGCTCTGGAGCCACGGGTTGCCGACCCCTGCCCTAGACGTTGAAGTCAGGTAGGACAACAAATCAAATGTTTTCTCCACAAAGCGCGACCAGTTTGTTGTAGTGAAATACTGTTGAGTGGTATCGGTTCTTGGTATCGGTACCGGTATCGGTATCGGTGCATCCCTAGTTTTAATTCAGCTCCAATGTTAGAAACGATTTGGACGATCTGCTCTTTCATGTTTGTTTCCTGCCAAAAAATGAAAAGTAAAGTAAATTTATATAAAAGCCTGATGGGTTCATATATAATAGCATACAGATAGTAGTTGATTCTCTCAGCAGCAGGATTTTGGTCTCCCTCTCAATGAAATGTATTGGAATTGAGCATATTTACAAACATGGTTCAAAATCAGAATCTATGTTACACATTGTCATTTGTCTAGGCGGGTTGTGCATACATTAGATAACACCAATCAACACAGTCCAATAGAAAAATATTAAACTGACAATATAATATCAAATAAAATACACAGACAAACAGAGCGAATGATGCGCTGCAGCCTGCCCTCGTCCTTGGCAGTGGCTGCAGCGTACCATCATTGTCCATCATTGTCTTTGACAGGTTGAATTTCTTCAGCTGCCTCAGGAAGAACATCCTCTGCTGAGCCTTCTTGGAGATGGAGCTGATGTTGGGGTTAGATTATGGTGCAATGTTAACATAACTGTAAGAATGTTAACGAAAGGATTGTTTACAAAGCTTTTGGTGCAGCTGTTGGTGTACAGGGAGAAGAGCAGTGGGGAAAGAACGCAGCCTTGGGGGGAACCGGTGCTGATGGACCGAGAGGCTGAGACGTGTTTCCCCAGCCTCACGTGCTGCTTCCTGTCAGACAGGAAGTCTGCGATTCACTTGCAGGTGGAGTCGGGCACGTGCAGCTGGGAGAGCTAGTCCTGCAGCAGAGACGGGATGATGGTGTTGAAGGCAGAGCTGAAGTCCACAAACAGGATCCTGGCGTAAGTTCCTGGGGAGTCCAGATGTTGGAGGATGATGTGGAGGGTGATATTGACAGTGTCATCTACAGACCTGTTGGCTCTGTAGGTGAACTGCAGGGGGTCCAGGAGGGGGTCGGTGAGGGTTTTGAGGTGGGACAGGACTAGGTGTCAAAGGACTTCATGACCACAGAGGTCAGGGCGACGGGCCTGTATTCATTGAGTCCTGTGATCCTAGGTTTTTTGGGGACGGGGATGATAGTGGAGGTCTTGCATGAGCCCCTGCTGGGCTGAGGGAGGGGGGGGTCTGGTGGTCTATGGCTGGTTGATGGAGCTGTGGGGATGGCGTCAGGACTGTTCCATTGTCTTTCAAATCTACAGTAGAAATGGTTCAGCTCGTCTGCCAGGCGGAGGTCATTCATGGCGTGGGGGATTTTGGGCTTGTAGAGATAAGATAAGATAAGATAATCCTTTATTAGTCCCGCAGTGGGGAAATTACAGGATTAATTTCCCCACTGCGGGACTAATAAAGGATTATCTGTTGGTGATCTGTTTGAGCCCTCTCCAAACAGAAGCAGAGTCACTTGCTGAGAGCTGGTGTTGCAGTTTCTCAGAGTACAGTCGTTTAGCATCCCTCACCGTCCTGCTAAACCTGCATTTTAATTCTGTGTACAAGTCCTTGTCCCAACTCCTGAATGCCTGGTCCTTTTGCAGCCGTAGTTTTCTGAGTTCTGCTGTAAACCAGGGTTTGTCGTTGTTGTAGTGTAGGAAATAACTAGATATATATCAGAGAGCACAGTCAACATTAACACATAGAGATAATAACATAACGACAGCTGGAGCGCCCTGATAGGAAGTGCAACAACATCCGGTTTTCCTCCATCTTTGTTTTACTTTGAAACTCAAATACCAAATGACACAGGAAGTGATAGCGGAAGAGAGTCGAACCGGATTCAAGATGCATGAGCCAGAGTGGGTGGAGAATACCCAGTGCTCCAACCAGAAGACTGTAAACTATGCAAAGGACTCCGCCTCTTTGTAGGGTTGACCAATGGGCTCCACAAGGAGAATCCAATGTACACGCTGCGCACTCTGTTTAAGCGCCTTTTGTTACAGGGACCTCTGAACTAGTCAGACGTCCCCATCAGGACCGTGCACGTATAAATGCCCGGAATGCATTGCTCTGCTTAGTTTAGTAATTAAATACTTTTGATACAAGATATCTCAGTCTGGCAGTGAGTCATTAAATGTAGGATTCCCAACAAATTGGTAGCAGAGGATGGTTTAATCTAAACTGAAAGTGTTGAATCCTACGGAGCAGGGAGCGTGAGTTCCTTAACTCCAGGTCCGTGTTCCTGACGTCGGACTCCACTGCCGACTCTTTTGGAAGGACCATAGACGCTCCATACTGACCTCAGGAACCTGATCACGAGCGCGCTTTACAAATAAAAGGTGAGCAGAACCAATTTAATTAAACTCTGCATATTGTAGTATATGAAAACCAAATTAAGTGATCAGAAGTACTGAGTGTAAGTATGTGACCGTTAGACTGCAAATTTTAAATTGATTGTATCAAGTGGAGAGCAGAGCAATGTGTTTTGTTTATAATTCTGTTTAGAAACATTGTGGTCCGTTTTATGTCGTATCTGAAGACCAATAGGGTCTGAAAACCTTGCGAGGGAACGATATAGTTACGGGGACATTGCTAGTGTTAATAGTAAATAAAGAGATAGTGATTCCTTCGGGAGCACCGCCGTTTGTGTCTCACCGATAAACTTCTTTAACAGAGGGGGGTTCTCCGAAAAACCTACTAGAACAAGAACCGGTAAACTTTCTAGATCAGGAACGGGGTTCTCAACGATAAACCTTAAAGAAGGGAAGGGTTATTACAGCGGGGTAGCCGGCGTTCACTTAGTCACATCGCCAGTTGTACTACAAACGATAAACCTTGACAGGGGAAGACGTAGAAATAACGGGATGTATAGTCAAAGGAAGAGAAAAGAGATGTGAAGAACAGGCCTTAGAATAAGAGAAGAAGAGAAAGAGAAGCAATTAGAGAAGATTGCAAGTTTGATAAATGATATTCGTGACGAGATCGAGTGTGAGGTGCTTGGGTTGATTCCTGAACGAGCCTCCGTTCATATTGTGACCGCCGTTGTCACCTGAACAATAGAAGACAAGCTTGAAGTTGCTGAGTGTCATAAAATTGTTGATCGTGCAGTGTGGTGCTCTTGCAGGACTGATCGTAGTGGTACTCATAGCGTTAATTGAAGTATTTTGAATTTAAATAACATATCGTGATAAAAAAAGAGAGAAAATAAAATATACGATAAATAATAAGAATAAGAATAAAATCATGGATACTCCGTATCGAGTGAAAGTGTTGGATGTGTTGAGGAAGAGTGGAAGGACAAAGAAAGGAGATGAAGGGAGAGGAGGAATGTTGCTGGATAGATGGGAAAAGGCGGGGTGGATACCGGAGGTGGGCAGCCCAGATAGAAGACAGCTGGTTGCCATGGTTAAAGATAGTAAGAAAAGACTTTCACAAGCAAAAAGTGATGAAGAAGAAGAGAAAGTGTTAAAAAAAGGCCGTTTCACGGTGCACCCAAAGAAAGCAGCAAGAAAAGAGGAAGAAGAGAATTTGAGAGTGGCAAACTTGTTCTTTTCAACTATGTGGAGGCCAATTCTTCAACAAGAGGAGGACAAAGGAGAAGAAAAGACTACACCCAACATATATCCCCCACTGCCAACTCCAGAGACCCCAACGGCCCCGTCCCCTCCCCCATATAGTAATGATAATCCGATCATAAAAAGTAGCAACCCATTCTTCCAACCAGCCATGCAGGCCCCAGTAAGACAGGCCCAAGTTAAAAGCGTCATTTTAGATATAGAAGAAGGGGATGGAGAAGTGGAAATGATAAAAAAAAATACAAGAGTTAGAGCAACAAATCCAGGTTCTGCAGATGCGGGACAACACACCTGGCCTCTTCAACAAGATTTTGAAAACCCACTTGTTGGAACTACAGCTGCCCCCTGGTGTCGTGTTGATCCAATATGTGGACGATCTACTTGTGGCAGCAGAAAATGCACTGCTATGTCTTTCAGCCTCCGAAGCACTACTGAAACTTCTCCAGACGAAAGGCTACAAGATAAAGAAAGAAAAGATTCAGATGGCACGGCGACAAGTTTTGTTCCTCGGTCGCACCATCTCATCGGCAGGCTTGGGGGTCTCCAGTGCTCATCGCCAGAGCATTCTCCAACATCCCTTGCCGACCACGGTCTCAGATATGTTGTCCTTCCTCGGCCTCACGGGTTACAGCCGCTCCCACATCCCAGATTATGCGAACAGAACCGCTCCCCTTCGCATACTCCTGACAGAGGCCGGAAATCGTAATCTGACTGCCTCACTGCTATGGACTTCTGAAGCTGAAGCAGCTTTCACTGATCTCAAGCAGGCCCTCGCTCAAGCTGCCGCACTGATGTCACCGGACTATGGCTCCCCGTTTCATTTGGATGTTTCTGAACACCACAGCGTTCTTAACGCCGTGCTGTATCAGAAAAAAGGGGGAGACAGACATGTGCTGATGTACCATTCATCAAAACTGGACACAGTTGAAAGCGGTCAGACATCATGTGCAAGATATGTTGCAGCCCTGGCAAAAGCATTGGAGAAGACAGCACACGTGGTGATGTGCCACCCTCTACAGGTACACACATGCCATGGAGTGGCTGCCTTTTTAACCAGCAAAGAATTTTCCTACAGCGCCACACGCAAGTCCAGACTCCAACAGACATGTACTCAGCCACACATCACGTTTGTGACAAGCGAAAGAAACATGGCCTCCAACATTGGAACCACGGGAGAGCCACACACATGTGCTGAACTTGCAATCCAGGAAAGCAAAATCAGACCTGACTTGGACAATGCAGTAGACTTAACTGCAGAATTATGGCTGTACACCGATGGGTGCTGCTATCGACAGGAGGATGGCACAAACCAAGCATCATATGCGGTGGTACAGCAGACAACAGATGGCCAGCATGTCGAGCTGGAGTCCGGAATCTTGCCTCAACCAGCGTCAGCACAAGTGGCAGAGGTTAAGGCCCTAACCGCAGCTCTAAGAATAGGAGCAGACAAAGCCATCAACATATTCACTGACTCAGCTTATGCACATGGAGCTGCACACGTGGATGCCCCGATGTGGCAAAGAAGAGGCTACACCACGTCAGCTGGAGCTCCAATCAAACATCAGCAGGCAATCCAGGACTTAGTGAAAGCAATGGCGCTTCCCAAAAAAGTCTCAATCATGAAATGCAAAGGTCATGACACAGTGAATTCCAGAGTAAGTGCTGGAAATGATGCAGCAGACAGGGCTGCCAAAAGAGCAGGAGGCTATGAATCATCACAGATGATACTGAGACCAGAAACACCTCAAACACTTCCGAGACTGACAGCGAAAGACATCCAAGAAATACAAACCAAAGCTGGAGCGTATGAATGGACGGAATGGACGAGAAAAGGAGCCACTCAAGACAAAAATGGACTCTGGAGAGCACATGATGGAAGGCTGGTAGTACCAGCCAGGCTATGCCAACTACTCCTGCCAGAGGCGCACCGCCCCACACACGAAGGAAAGAGACAGACATTGGACAATGTCTCACAGTTATGGTGGCATCCACACATGGAAAGTATGGTGTCATTATACTGTGCAGAATGCAGTGTGTGCGGGGCCTTCAACGTGAAGAAACCATTCACTTCGCCAATGGGCTCATTCCCGGTACCTACCGCCTGCTTCCAAGATATAAGCATTGATTATACAGACATGGGAGCTGAGAATGTAGTACAGGGAAAGAGGTACATGTTGGTAATGGTAGATAGATTTTCTAGATGGGTGGAAGCTATTCCCACTAGACATGAAGACGCCAAGACAGTAGTCAAATGGCTAAAAACTGAACTCATACCACGATATGGGGTCCCGCGACGTATCAGATCCGACAATGGCACGCACTTTAATAATAAATTGTTGAAGGAAGTTGAGGCTAGCCTAGGCATCACACACTCGTTTGGCTCCGTTTATCATCCACAGTCGCAGGGACTGGTGGAAAGAGTAAATCAAACATTGAAGGCTAAGATAGCCAAGGCATGCTACGGTACAAAGATGAAGTGGCCGGAGGCCCTCCCCTTGGCACTCATGGCCATGAGGTCGTCAAAAGGGGGTGGGACACACCTCTCGCCGCATGAGATCTTAACCGGGAGGCGAATGCCAGGACCACCTAGCGATGGAGGTCATATGCCATCGCTAGATGTGGAGCAGATAGAGAAATCTGCCTATATGAATGAACTAATTTCTTTGGTCTCAGCCCTCTCTACCCAGGTGGCGAAAGCTTACGAGAAGCCATCGACAGGCCGGGAGGAGCCACTGACCATCAAGGTAGGGGACTGGGTCAGGGTCAAGGTTCATAAGAGGAAGTGGACTGACCCCAGGTGGACTGGACCGTACGAAGTGAAGGAGGTTACTTCACACTCGGTCCAGGTCAAGGGTAAATCAGGCGCTCCCTGGCACCACCTGACACATTGTGCCCCAGCTGAACCCCCATCCCGTACTCTAGTGGAGGTACGTACTGATTTGGACAATGCATCGTAATCTTAAGCGATGTTTTGGCGACCCAGATTACCCTCAGTCAGGTCGAAGAGCTCCAACATGGGAAGGAATGGGTTGTGGGAAAAAGACAGTGATAGCACTGGTAGCCTGTCTTACGATAGCCCTACTATTAATGATATGGGGAATTGAGTCATTACATCAGAAACCTAAATCGTATGATAATTCTACATACCCCATTCCTCCCACCGTGCACAGAGTTCGCAGAAGCGTCAGACATGGCTCACGACGCACTGACCCCGTATGCGGGGCTAAATTGGTTTTAAATTACACAGCAGGCTCAACGACATCATTCACGGTAGACTTATGCGACATAATAAACTGTGGAGGAAAGAATTCCTCATGGCGCGGATATGATGTGTATACCTGCTATCCGCTAGATGAAGCCAATTCCTGTGAAACCCTTGGAACCAGTCTTGGTGACGGATGTGCTGACTGGTATGAAGTCACAAAATATTAGGGACAATTTCCCCATCATGGTGTAATAAAACTGTTTCAGGTGAAGAAATTGGACCCAAGGCCAGACTTGGCCTCTTTTATTACTGTGGCGGTCTTCGATTGTACTCCAAAATACAATCTCAAAGTGCTAGTGGAACTTGTGCCATGGTACGCTTAGCCATGCCGATTACTATGATAGGTGGCCGTCGCCATCAACAGCCGACCATGCTGCAAAAGCTCACGCAGCGCCGTCGCCGCCATATCATTAAGAAACGTTTCACTTTTGATCCCGATGCCTTTTCCCCTACATATATGGACGCCATAGGGGTCCCACGGGGAGTTCCTGACAGATATAAGCTTGCAGATCAGGTAGCCACGGGTTTTGAGAACATTCCAATAATTGCTGCTTTGTTTCCTATCACTCCTAATAAAAATGTGGATCGTATTAATTTTGTGCATTATAATGTGTTGCGCCTAACAAATTCTACTAGAGATGCCATTTCAGGTCTGGCCGAGCAACTGGCCCCCACCTCACTGATTGCCTTGCAGAACCGAATGGCCCTCGACATGCTCTTGGCCGAAAAAGGGGGTGTTTGTTCTATGTTTGGAGACATGTGTTGTACTATAATTCCCAATAATACTGCTCCTGATGGTTCTGTTACTAAGGCTCTGGAAAGTTTGAAAGCTCTGTCTAAGGAAATGCATGATGCCTCAGGTATTGATAACCCTTTTTCTGACTGGATGACAAATATGTTTGGAAAGTGGAAGAATTTGATGATGTCACTGATGATTTCAATTGCAGTATTTGTCGCAATATTAGTAGCCTGTGGTTGTTGTTGTATTCCCTGTTTGCGCACCCTGATAGGTCGTCTTATCACCACCGCTCTCTCCAAAGAGGAAGCGCCCCCGCCGTATACAGCTGGCACCTATCCACTTTTGGCACCCGACTTTGAACTTGAAATGGAAGAGGTCATAGACTTAGATCTGTAAGATTAAACATGGAAGCAAAAACTTTTGTCACACCTTTTTAGGTGTGAAAAGGGGGAGTACGTTTTTCCTCCTTTAGACTCAGGCACATTGAACAGTGGAAACTGTTGTAGAAGGTTGAAATCTCAGGTCAAACACATTTGTATCGCCCAATATATAAAATGAGGATGCCACTTATATGTCAGGTGTCTGCGTCTATTTCATGTACTATATAATAGCTTGTCACGCCTTGCAGGCGTGAAAAGGGGGATTTGTAGGAAATAACTAGATATATATCAGAGAGCACAGTCAACATTAACACATAGAGATAATAACATAACGACAGCTGGAGCGCCCTGATAGGAAGTGCAACAACATCCGGTTTTCCTCCATCTTTGTTTTACTTTGAAACTCAAATACCAAATGACACAGGAAGTGATAGCGGAAGAGAGTCGAACCGGATTCAAGATGCATGAGCCAGAGTGGGTGGAGAATACCCAGTGCTCCAACCAGAAGACTGTAAACTATGCAAAGGACTCCGCCTCTTTGTAGGGTTGACCAATGGGCTCCACAAGGAGAATCCAATGTACACGCTGCGCACTCTGTTTAAGCGCCTTTTGTTACAGGGACCTCTGAACTAGTCAGACGTCCCCATCAGGACCGTGCACGTATAAATGCCCGGAATGCATTGCTCTGCTTAGTTTAGTAATTAAATACTTTTGATACAAGATATCTCAGTCTGGCAGTGAGTCATTAAATGTAGGATTCCCAACAGTAGCTCACCCTGGTGCTGGTTGGAACACAGCTGTCCTCACAGAAGCTGATGTAGGAAGTCACATCCTTGTGTACTTGTGACAACTTGAAAGATGTGCACTTTTAGCAAGTTTATTTCATTGTCTGTTTGTTAGAATGTGATGTTAAAAAGATCGTTAGATAGTGATCTGAGATCGATTACTTTAGTCTCCGCCCA